>SNQJ01S0045604.1:88340-108083 GCA_010110895.2 Picea sitchensis | reverse complement strand
CTATACCTTTCTTTTGTGCAAACCCCTTTACAACAAGTCTAGCCTTGTATCACTTTTTTCCTCCATCTTCTTCGTTCAACTTGTAAACCCATTTATTATGCAATGCTCTTTTTCCTGCAGGCAACTGAACTAAGTCCCAAGTCTGGTTATTTACCAAGGAATCCATTTCCTCTTTCATTCCTTTCTCCCACTTCTTTTTTCTGTCTACCTACATTGCCTCTTCATAACATTCTAGTTCACCAGAATTAGTCAACAATAAATAATACAATGAAGGAGAGTATCGTACAGGGGGTCTACTTAACCTAGAATATCTTCTAACAACACTTGTAGGATTTTGAGGTACCTGTTGATCCTATTGTTGTACATTTTAATTTTTGGGTACCTTTGGAATTTATTTTCATTGATCTCATCAAGCACTGTGTATTCTGGTTTTTCTTTTTCATGTTTCTTTCCCTGCAACTGATCTTTGTACATGACCTTCTCATTGAATATGACATCTCTACTCCTAATTATTTTGTTATTTTCATAATCCCATAAGCGATAACCAAAATCATTAACATTGTATCCAATAAAGGTACGCTTCTTATATTTTGGCTCAAGCTTTGTCCTATTTTCTTTATCAATATGGACAAATGATTCACAACCGAAAGTCTTCAAAAATGAATAGGTTACCTTTTTTCCTGTCCATGCCTCCTCTGGAATTATACCATCCAAAGAGCTTGAATTTCCTATGTTTATTAAGTAAACAACAGTATATACAACATCTAAAAAGAACTATAAGGGAAAACCAACATGCAATCTCATATTCCTTGCACGCTCCATGATTGTCCTGTTCATAACTTCTGACACCATTTTCTTGTGGTGTTCCTGGAAATGTCTTCTCTCTATGAATCCCATGGTATGAATAGTATTTTGATGGGTCTTAAATCCATTTAGTTCAACAGTAGGAACCAAACCCGCCACTGACGCCCAATTAGACTCTGCAGTGTTTAATAGTGGAATGGTTCTCTAAATATTGTGATCCGACCAATTAATCAATGGGCTTTATGTTTTCTTGTGAAGGCATCTCCTTTAGTTTGGAATTTCTCTTTTTGTATTTTCTCTTAGGTGGTACTAATATAAGATGTAATTTGGTATAAATCAACTTGGAAACAAAACACTATTAAGTTTAACTACTGGATAAGAGGCTAAGCTTGGGATAACCTGCTGCTCAAGCATGTAAATGACAATTTTATACCACAGGCCTAGTACTAATACGTTAACCATGTGAGCATCCAAATACTGTCTAAGATACTAATTATCAAAAATAAAACATATATGCGATAAGATAATAGTAACCAAAATAATTCACCTACACTAATCATTTGTCACATGATAACACAACGATTCATCTTCATCATTAAAGTAAGGAAAAACAAAACATTGCACTAGATAACTTGACAATAGATTAAATAGCTCTTACTCATTACAACATCATTCATGAAACAAGATATAAAATAGTTCTTCTCCACATCTAATCACACATGCATTTGATGAAAACAACTTTGTCTTTGGTCCAGAAGGGCTTCTCTATTAACAATAGCTCGGAAATAATTCTTGACAACCAAAAATAAAGAGTTTCTTGCAAAAACCATAGACCTCTAACTAAATGGTCAATGTTCTTATTTATAACATAAAATTCAACTAAAAATAATGGCTAAGTGTAGATAAGTAAAAAAAATTAGCCACGTGGTGATCTCTTCTAACATTTTTCCAACAGTCATCTCATGATATCCTTTTGAAAGGGTGACTTGTCTCGTACTCCAACCACCTGATGAACAACTCCTCACAGGTTTGGGCATATGGAAATCTTTGTTGTTCCATTGGGAGTGCATAAACTTATCTGATCTCCACAACATGCGTCTAATACTTGATCAAACTAGCACTTAACTACTGAAGCACAACCCAATCGCTCATCGGATGTTCCAGAAATTGTTGTACCTATCCTGGCATTGTGTCGATCACCTTTGCTAGTATTTAGGCCCATGAAGAATCTTCCTTGGCGTGTGATTTGACTATGTCACGCAAGTCAACGAAGTGTTATGGTGTGTCGAACTTGGGAAATTTGATATCCTTCATCACCTTGTTGATCTCTGGACCCAATTTTTCTCAGATTCCTCAGCAAGGTTATGGAACCAATTTTTGTTGATAGTCATAGGGATATTTCCTGCAATTGGAATTAAAATTGTTTAGAAATGGATTACAGAAAAATACTCAGAAAAATATATGTAAATGCGTAAGCGTGAAGAATCTGGACCGGTGCATACTTGTAAAGCTCGCTAAGCCTAATTGTTTGATACTTACATGATCTATGCAACATTTTGAATTACCTGCATCATCTCTATTAGCACCGTCATTTTTCTTCAGTTAGGTGGGTTACATCTGTGCACCATAGCATGAACGATCATGTATAGAAAACATGAGAGTCAAAGTCACGTCAGTGGCAGGTTGGCCCTTGGGGTCAAGAAAGGATGTAAGAGTCAAGCATGTGCTAAAAGT
The DNA here is from genome assembly GCA_010110895.2 of Picea sitchensis. Taxonomy (NCBI): domain Eukaryota; kingdom Viridiplantae; phylum Streptophyta; class Pinopsida; order Pinales; family Pinaceae; genus Picea; species Picea sitchensis. Next base: position 105,545 of record SNQJ01S0045604.1, on the reverse strand, counting down.
ATGAGAAAGTTCCAAAAGAGTCGGATATTGTCATAAGGGAAGTTGTTAAACGCTTCAGGTCGAGGCAAGTTTCTCAAACAAGAGTCACATCAGCAAGTGCATCAACCATCATCAACTCATTATGGAGGATGGGGAATTTAAAAATAAATAGATGCGATCGTACCAAAAATTCTTTGCAACTCCTATCGGCTGCATCTCACATGCCCCAGATCATACCCGTCACGTGGATGTGACACGTAAATTCTTTAAAACATCTTGTCACAAGGCATTCAGTGTTCCCTGACACGTTTTGACTCACTGCCCAGTCCGTTATAAATTGTATATGTTTTGTATGTGTTCTACTTACCAGTTGAGGTTATGCACTGACTCGTCTCATGAGCCTAGTGTTATCAGACTAATCGGTAGGTGCGGACACTAACAAATCTCCCTAGATCCACCTAGATCTAGAACAAAACAGGACAGGACATGACTCTTTCCCTAAGTTATGACCATTGAATTAGCTAGTAGGGAGGAACAAGTGACATACCTTTGTATCGATTCCTAAAGTCTTTGTTTCTCCCGCTTCGCTCCAGTTCTCTCGTGAGGTCAAGACCAAGACAACACAAACCAACCAAAGTGAATATAGAAAAATATATTCAATCATCAACTGATGTGTATGATAAAGGAATTACACAATAAAGTAAGAATGACTTTATGGGAAAAGGACATGCCACTGTATCATATTAATCAAAAGTAGAAGATACAACCTGATCTCCTTGATGTCGCAATCTTCCTTTCGGTGGCTCTTGGTTCCAACACATACACTTGCTCGATCCTTGTATGAAGAAGATCCAATTTCTCTTGATAGACTTGCTAGAGTCTCCAAGCTCCTGTTCAAGCTAGGTCCTTCACACAATTCCTTCACCAATTCTCCAATTAATCTTGCTTAACCTTTTCCATGAGAATCCCATAAATATATAGGAGAGGATGAGATGGTTACTTGGATGAGAATGATCCCACAATATCAGGGAAACCAGTAAACTGATAACCATTCGAATGGCAACCCATTCTCTAGAAGATTCCCTTCTAGAACCATCGAGACTTCATCTTTTTCCAAGTTTGAGAACAAGTTCGCACCCTATCTATGTAGAACAGTGCGAGAAGTTAAAACCCTAGCTGAAGGAAGCCTGTGAGAATGGGTCATTCTCGCACCCTAGGATATAAGCAACCTACGAACTCTCTTCAAAAATGTGTTCTCTGGGAGGAGATGATTGTAACTTTTCTCAGGATAAAGTTCTTGTTAGGAGCATGAGTACACCATCATCAATACGCCATTAAGATGACCAAAATCATGGGTAACACCTAGCTTGATCAAATTCTTTTCTTTGGGCCTTTGTCAGGTCACCATTGCATAAGGTAGGTACATTGTCACACCATGGGAAATCCTCAAAACTCAATACAGGGCTTGTGAGGCAGCTAAAGCACCATGCTTGAGCCGAAAAATGCTTGGGATGTGTTCTTTTTTGTAGCAGGTGTGCCCGAGGCCTCAAAGGGAGATTCCTACCTTCGCATGGAAATGATAGTATCACCTCGTGTAGAGGCCGAAGTGGAAGAAGTTACATCAGAAGGGCATAGGTTGGAATCCACACTTCCTCAACAACAGATACGATGGAGGAGAGGAAGGCCCAGAAAAAATAAGGAAGTCGGGGGGGAAATCCAAATCCTGATTGATTCGTGTGCATGATCATCCATCAAGGAGCTCCTAATGCACTCTATCTGACTAGAGCATGTTGGAACCACAATTTGAGGAAGCGGGATCCGAACGCGAAACAAAGAAGCCTCGGTTTCTAACGTCCTAGGACCTAATCCGAAGCTGGAGTAGGCACAACTCGCCATAGATGAACTTTACCAGGGGAATAGAGAATTACGTCGAAAATTGGTGGCAAATAACCTTGAGGTGTCAGCGTCATAGGGTCGTGAAGGGAACACAACCTGGATCAAGCGACAACTACAAGAAGCACAAGATACGATCGTGTAGGTACGCGAAGTGCAAATGGTGTTAGAATAATAAAATACGACAACACCTCCAGGAGTGCGAGGCAGCCAAGGAGAAATTCCATGCGCAGAAGAGGCATGATGGGCGGACTCTGTTTTGTATTTTCAGACGTGACACAAAATTTTGATAGTCTTCCCTTTTTTCTTGTGAAAATTTTCATGTTATCAATGTAACCGGGTTGGTTGGCCAAAAGGTGTAGACAGTGTCTATTGTATGTAACCTGAGCTCGATGGGAGTCTAATATATAAAGTCTCAAAATTTTGACGAAAAGATTCTACTCATAGTAGTTGAATGCATCATTTCTCTCTTTGCATGTGAAACTATTGTTTTCTTTGTCCAAATTTCTTGTAAGTTAACCCCGATTTTGTGCTTAGTGTTGCTCCGAGTTATTTTGTATTTTTTTATTGATATCCTTCTACAAAACCTCTAATGTCGATCGACTTCATCATACGGTGCTAACGTGGCACCACTGACTCGATATATATGGTAATGAAAATTGGGAACTCAGCTTGCGGGTGATGGTCAGACTCGAGACTTTGTTCAAGTCGAGGGCTCTATGCTTAACTTGGGACTATCGATGCTGAAAAGTATCAGGGACTGGCTCTCATAAATAAACCTAACGCCTAGTTTCTTTGCATATTATCATCCTCGAAATATCCATGATACTGACAATGTTTTGGAAGTCGGTGATTGGTGATATCATTTCATTTTCATTCAACGCTTACTCTTTTCTCCTTTTACCGATGCCAAAAGGGATCGACCATCGGCGATATCATTGAGTGATGCTTGTCATTGAAGAACAAATTCCATTTGTCGACACTGACGAAGATCGAAACTCGGCGACCTCAGTTCTCTTGAATGATTTCCTTTCATGCTTAATCATTTACGATACTGAATTTCTTAAGCACGTCGGGGAGAAGCCTTGACTGTCGATTATTTAATTAAGTGTTAGTATTTTAAGTTATGTGTTTTCTCATGCTTAATCAAAATTTGATAGACTTAAATGAGAAACAAAAGTGATAATCAAAGGCAACATTTGTCATACTGAAGTAGAATTATACAGTCCAAAAGATCAAGTGGTACCCAAAAAGTAAAATTTAACATAGGCTTTTTAGGGTGTGTTGAGTGCTCAACAAATGGCGACTTACAGGGCGAAAGCAGAATCTTTGTTCCTCCTTCATGTTCAGCTGATACAAAAGATGGTGGAAAACCTTATTAGCTGTAAATCATAGCTTTGTTTACCCTTGCATTTGAAATTCTCCGATCGATGCTTTCGGGTCTTCCTGTGAGGTTTTTAACCTTTATTCCTCCTTCATTTCCTGTAACCTTCACTCATGCCCTTTTTGACAAAAATATAGTAAAGTATTCACTGACATGAAGCCTTGAGTTACCTTTAATCACTTGCTACGGTGTTTCTCCACTACCAACAAGTGCCTATAGCCCCGACGGAGTCACCCCAACATCACAGACCTTGTTTCGCTGCCAGCGAGCATCCATAGTCCCGATGGAGTCACCCCGACATCACAGACCTTTCTCTACTGCCAACGAGCGTCCATAGCCCCGATGAAGTCACCCCAACATAACAGACCTTGCTCCACTGCTAGCGAGCATCCATAGACCCGGTGGAGATATATTCATACCCTCTCTCATTGTTCAGTCATTTGGTATAGTTAACTTTGATTTCGGAAGAATTCACTAAGCGAGTGGGAGAGGATGACTTCTATTTAATTTTCAAAGTGATATGGTTTAAGGTGAAACCTTTTCTAGATTTATCTTCGTGGTTCATGCCGTCCTTTTCATATTTCCAACTTTCCCGTAAGGTTTCACCAGACCACCAGGTAGACCTTTCTTCATTTCTCTAGAGTTGTTCATCAGCACGGGTTAGATAGAGAACTCTTCAAAGAAACTATAGGTTCCTTGACGATTCCTTGTGTTGTATGTGAGAAATGAGTTAGGAACAGAGTTTGCTATGTCGCATGATTTGACGTCAACCATTGTCTTGCTAAAAACAACCTTCAAAAGTGAGAAAATCAAACAACAAAAGAAAATAAAAAATAAAAGTAATTCACAGTCAACCTAGCTGANCCCCCCTCAGATTCTGTAATCGATAAGTACCTGCCCTAATCTTCTCATCCACCTAGAAAGGCCCGAGCCATAGATTTTGAAGCTTAGAGTGTTTTCCTTTAGGATCATTTTCTTTGTCCCATTTTAGGACCAAGTCCTTTACTTTAAAACCCTTCTCTTTAGCCTTATTCTTGTCAAACCATATTTTAACGATCTGCTGGTGGGCCATGAACTTTGCTTTAGCCTTTTCCCTTTCTTCCTCTAGCATGAGCAGAGTGTCAATTCTTTGTTGTATGACTGATGAAGGTTGTCCTTCGGAATCTTGAGCTAGTTGAAGAGATGGGAGATAAAGCTCATTCGGGAAATGGCTTCCTTCCTGTACACCAGAAAGTATGGGGAATTTCCTATGGATTCCTTGGGTGTGACTCTATCGGCCCATAGAGCGTTATGGAGTAAATTATGCAGATTCCTTTGGTTGTCTGCAACCGTCTTCTTAATATTCTCACTAGGTTCTTATTGGTTGATTATGCCACCCCGTTTCCCTATGGATAATAATTCACAGAGTACCTAATTATGATTCCTTTGTCCAGAGAAAAATCTGTCAATAGTGTGGAAGAAAAATAATGTTGCATTATCAAAAACCAGGACAGAAGGGACCCCAAACCTTGTGATCAGTTGTTGTTCTATGAATTGGATTACCACCTTCTCATTTACATGGGTCAGAGGGATGGTCTCTACCCATTTCGTGAAATAATCGGTGGTGGTAAGTATATACTTATGATGTTTTGAAGAACTGGGTGTGATTTATCCTATGATATCTAACCCCCATTTCTCAAAAGGCCTAGAGACAGTCACTGGTTGGAGTGGCACTACCACTCTCTTCTCTTTGCCAATGCTTATTTGACACATTTTGCAGTTTCTAGCGTAAGTGTGAGCGTCTTTGAACAAGGTGGGGTAATAATAACCATCTCTCAGTATCTTATGAGCAGTGGTGTTTCCAACGAAATGTCCACCGATAGGGACATTATGGAGCTCCTTCAGAACTTTGTCTGCATCTTCCTGTTCAAGACATATTAAGAGTACCTCGTCATCATTAACTCGGAAGAGTACCGAATTTATGAGGCGGTATTGTGTGGATTTTAACCTGAGATCTCTCCTTTCCCTAGGGTTGATATTTTCTAGGCAATTCCCATGGTGCAAGGGATAAGTCAAATTCTCATACCAAGACCCTGGCCTTGGGGAAATGTATGAAATTTCACCACACCATAATGCCATTTCATTCTCCCATCCAAAGTCTTCATTTACTTGGTCCTGTGCTTTAGACGCAAGTTTTCATAAACCTTGTCCTTTAAATAGTTTGGCAGGTTTTATATCTAGATCAAACTCTTGAACTACTTCCATCCAGTTCCCTCTTATTTCCCCCATATCATGTTGAGTGAACAAGGATCAGACTGCAGGATGAGGTATGATTACTTTGGTATGGTTCTTGAGGATATAAGCCCTGAATTATTTTACTACTTTGTAAACTGCATAAGCATATTTATCTACAGCAGGATAATTTAGTTCATCTCCTTGGAGGTTAGTCCTCATGAATGAAATTGGGGCCTTGTTGTTGTCATGATCCTTCTGAGTCAATACCACAACTAACAATTGGTCGGAGGCAAAAGTATAGATGAAGAAATATCTATTGAAATTAGGACTTCATAACATGGGGGCTTGAGATATAATAGTTTTGATGTTGTTGAAAGAATCCTTTCGCTCATCATCCCATTTAAATTTGGCATCTTTACGAATCATCTTTTGCAAGGGTTTGATAGTTTCCGTGAAATTGGGAGTGAATTTCCTCATGAAATTGATTTGTCTGAAAAAAGACTACATAGATTTCTTGTTGTGAGGCAATGGGAGTTGAGCTATGGCCTTAATCCTTTCTGGGTCTATGCGAATGCCTGCTTGAGATATAATGTGGCCTAGTAGCTTACCTTCCTCGATGCCAAAAATGGTTTTATTAGGACTTAAGGATATACCGTATCTCCTACACCTTTTGAAAATCTAAGTTAAGTGTTGGATGTGCTCTTCTTTGTTCTTTGAATACACAGTTACGTCGTCCAGATACACTACCACACACTTGTTGATTAGTCCATGAAATGCTACATCCATAGCCCTTTGGAAGGTCACCCCTACTTTGATTAACCCAAAAGGCATGCGTTTATAAGAGAAGGTTCCCCACTTTGTTCGAAAGGTAGTTTTCAAATGATCTTCCTCTGAAACCAGGACTTGGTTGTAACCTGAGAAACCGTCAAGTAGAGAGAAGATCTCCGAACCAGACACAGTTACTCCATTGGTCGGACTGGGTAATTGTCCTTTTTTGAAGCTCTATTGAGGTTCCTAAAATCTATGCATAAGCGTATTTCTCCAGACATTTTCCTCAAAGGAACCAAATTTTCTACCCACGCGAAATGTCTAACCTGGAAGATGATTTTGGCATCCAAATATTTCTTCAATTCCTGATACATGAGAGGTTCCAGGGATGGGTGATACTTTTGGAGCTTCTATTGGAAGGGTTTCACTTCAGGTCTTAACGAGATAGTGTGTTGAATGATGCAGGTATCATAAGTTTTCAGATATTCATAGAACCATGCAAAGACATCTTGGTATTTTTCTGAATAGTTTGAGATTCAAAGTTAGATATCTATCTAGACTTAGATATAGTCTTTCGGAGATTCACATTCTTTGGGTTTTCCAGGGTTATGAGATTTATAGTTTCATGCAGGGGACAAGAGCTACCAATCTTTGCATTTTTAGACCCCTTAAATCGTTCCTTCAGGTCAAAAAGGTTTTCCAAATTAGCTATCCCTTTTGGGATTGTGTGATACTTTGATTTATCAATAGGTTGACTTGTCCGAGGATCAGTTCATGTTGATTGTTCCTAGAATACTTCATCATCAATAGCTAAGTCTTTGAAATTATCTTGGTTAGTTAGAAATTTTATGATCTGTTTATCTCCTTCAAAGACTTTCCAATTAGAAATGTTGTTAGGCATCGATGATTTGTAGAGTAGTTATACAGTGAATCGGGAGGCTTCATAATATTCTAGAGGTGACAACCTTGAAGTAGCTATGGCTAGGGAATCAAAAAGAATGTTCTTTTCTCTGGGGATCACTGTAATATTGAAATCTTCAAAATGCTCTATTAATCTATGTGATTCATGTTGATAATTCATTAGGTGAGGGGAATTTCAATGTATAGTATTCCTTACTTGTCTAACGATAATCTCAGAGTCTCCAAAATCTGTCAATTTTTTTATGTTTAAGTGTATGGATTTCTTTAACCCTTGTACTAGAGCTTCATACTCGGTGGTGTTATTTGTGCATTCAAAATCTATTCTATAGGATAGGAAATGATGTTTTCCTTTTGGATAAATGAGGATGAACCCCACCCCTGATCCTTCCTGTGATTTAAATCCATCAAAATATATGGTCCAGATATGCGAGCGAAAGTTAACCGCCCCTTCCTTCTTATTACTTTCTTTCCCTCCTATCTTTTGTCCAGTTATTTCCAGCACAGGTTATTGACAGAAGAGGGTTTCCTCTATCGGTATTGGTGATTTCTCTTGAAAAACCATTTCGAAATTCTGAGTGAGAGGGACATCAGATGGAAGAGGGGAGAATTTCCCGAAATAGGAATCGTAGGAATAATTTCCCAGGATGGGGAAATCCATGGATGTGGGTTTGTTTTGGGTTTCTATATCAGTGACTGTATGTTTCAGGAATCTCTCCCTATCGATTCTAATCATATTCTTGTATCCCTTCGGTGGTAGCCAAAGGTGTGACCAGTCTGTACTAAAGTACTCGTTTAACTTCTCATACCAATCTTAACTTAGTAATAACCCATAGGCCTCTGGGATGTCTACTACAATGATGTCAATCACTTTCACAAACTTAGGATGTGTCACTATCCTAATCATTACATCTTTGAGTTCCCCCATGAGTTTGACTTGGGTTTTGTCTAGTTCTATCACATGTTTATTTCTCTTAAGAGGAACAACATTTAATTTTTTGCAAATGGAAAAGGGAATAACGTTAGAGGATTCTCCTGAATCTACCAAACAATTGTGGAGGTTCCTATTGAAGACTTCAAATGTTAAGAGGAATGACGGGAGAAAAGGTTTTCCCTTCTTATCTTCTGAGGAGGTATTCACAGTTATTTTGTTTACTAGATCTGTGGAAGTTAGACTTATTTGTTGCTCATTATTTTTCATAGGGTTTTCTATTGATTTCAACGCTTGTAGCAGGAAACATTTTTGCTGAGGGATTCTACATATGTCGATAACCAATATATTAGCCTTCAACTTCTTCAGATCTTCAACTACGTTGTACTCCAGTTTGGGCGATTCTCAAGTATGGATGCTAATAGGGTTCTTATGGGGAGAAAAAGGTGATTTCGGGTGATTGGGAGTCAACCTTTCCCTTGACATTTGAGTGGTAGTGGGATCCTTTGAGACAGGAAGACCTTTACTTATAATTTTCACAATCGATACCTCTTTGGGTGGTTCTTGAACCTGAAATAGGTCATCGGAAGGCATAATTAGGTTTGGATCCCATATTAGCATGGTTGTATCTTCTGGTGGGTCAATCTCTTCCTGGTCAACAACATTCATAACTGAGATGCTTAGTTGTTCGATTGGGGAAACCTCATCTAAAAACTAGTTGGCCATCAAATTCATGGTATGCACCCATTGAGGGTAGTCTCTTTCAGAGTGGTTTTCCTGGTGATAAGTACAGAAAAAATCAGATGTGACATTCCCTAGATCGATATTCAACTTAGCTGGTGGAGGTTTAATTGCTTTGAATGATGGGTTTCTTTTAAAGAAAGGCTTATAGGGCCTTTGTCCTTGGTTTCCTTCCCCTGCGTTTCTCTTCATTTCTATGATCTCATTTGATAATTTCTTAACCATGCATTGTATATCTTCTATGTCTCCATTACCCTTGTCGGGAGTCTATTGTGCTTGTTTCCTTGGGAGTCTAGTCAGAAGGAGTCCTCTCCTAGGAGGAGGTTGAAATTCTTTCTTAACTAAAGATACCTAGCATTATTTACGCCCTTTCAACTGGAATTCTATCATTTTGTCTTCTTCAAAATTCTTAGCTAAGGTTTGTTTGGCATCCCTGTTCACAAACATGGAAATAGAAGTTGGGAGCACATTGCATATACTTCGATTTTCAACTCCTGAGTTGGTTTAGTTTCGAGTTGGAATTTGTTTAAGATGGTTGTGAATATTTGATTGAAATATTTAACCTTCTCTTTTGAACTCATGGTGGTTTCGAACAATTCAACAATTAGAGCTCTTGTAGTGGTTTCTTCGGCAAATTTATCTAAAAAATCCTTTTGAAACTTTGTCCAACTAGTTATGGATCCTACATGTAGGTTGAAATAACACGTGGAGGCTAAGTTCTCAAAAGTGTAGGGGAAAATCCTGAAAAATATGTCTTCATGTTGGACGTTCATAAGTCTGATCGCTAGTATAAATTTCTTGATATGATCTTCAAGCAATCTTGAGGTTTCTAGGTCAAACTTAGGAAGTAACTTCTCTGGATGTCGGGGAAGGTTATGGATTGGTCCCGGGAGGGCAAAAATGTCTCTAGCTAACTAGGGTTGATTTTTCAATGGTGGGTTTCCCCTTTCTTCATTATGGTCATTGTTGTCCTCCATATCTTCAGATTATGAGTTAAACTCCTCCTCTTCGGAAATATCACATGGTTTAGGGACGTCACAGGCTAGCGTTTCGGGTATCATATCAAGAGGATCTTGGATTTCGGTGATTGCGAAATATATTAAGTCTTCTAATGTGTGCATAAAAACATCGTCATGAGTATTAACCATTGGTGTGCTTTTTTGTTTTCTTCGAGGAAGTATCGGAGCTAAGGAAAATGCACCAATCTGTCGGGCGTATGATCTTGTGATTCTTCTGAATTGATTAATTACTTATGAGGAAGAGCGTAAGGTATGTCAAGGTACAAAGGTTCTTCCTCGGGCTGTGGTGAGTTACTCATTTCAGGAGTACTCGACGTGTGTGGGATGTCTTGGGAATGACTAGCCATGCATGTGGGTTGTTTTGAATCTATGGACTCTTTGAAATACTACAAGAAATATGTATTCAACCATTCATTCTTTAGGCCCTCCTTCTAACACCAATTCTATTGATGGGTCTTAAATCCCTTTAGTTCAATAGTAGGAACCAAACCCGCCATCGAGGCCCAATTAGACTTTGCAACGTTTAATAGTGGAATGGTTCTCTAGATCTTGCGATTCAGCCAATTAATCGACGAGCTTCATGTTTTCTTGTGACATCATCTCCTTTAGTTTGGACTTTCTCTTTCTGTATTTTCTCTTAGCTGGGACCGATATAAGATGTAAGCCGATATAAACCAACTTGGCAACAAAACAGGATTAAGTTTAACTACTGTATAAGAGGTTGAGCTTGGGATAACCCACTGCTCAAGCATGTAGACGACAATTTTATACCACGGGCCTAGTACTAATACATTAACCATGTGAGAATCCAATTACTATATGAGATACTAATTATCATAAAGAAAACACATATGCGATAAGATAATGGTAAGAAAAATATTTCACCTACACTAACCATCCATCACATGATAACACAACGATTCATATTCATCATTAAAGAAAAGAACAACAAAACATTGCACCAGATAACTTGACAATAGATTAAATATATCTTACTCATTACAACATCATTCATGAAACGAGATAGGAAATAGTTCTTCTCCACATATAATCACACATGCATCTGATGAAAATAACTTTGTATCTAGTCCATAAGGAATTCTCTGTTAACTGTAGCTCGGAAATAATTCTTGACAACCAAAAAGAAAGAGTTTCTTGCAAAAACCATCGACCTCTAACTAATTGTTCGATGTTCTTGTTTATAAGATAAAATTCAACTGAAAATAACGGCTAAGTGTAGATAAGTAAACAAAATTCACCATGTGGCGTTATCTTCTAACTATTTTCCAACAATCATCTGAGGATATCCTTTTGAAAGGGTGACTTGTCTCATACTCCGACCACCTGATGAACATCTCCTTGCAGGTTTGGGCGTATGGAAATCTATTTTTTTCCATAGGGAGTGCGTAAAATTATCTGATCTCCACCACATACATGTGATACTTGATCAGACTAGCACTTAATTGCTAAATCACAACCCGAGCGCTCATCGGATGTTCCAGAAATTGTTGTACCTATCCTGACACTGTGTCGGTCACCTTTGCTAGTCTTTTGGCCCATGAAGAATCTTTCTTGGTGTGCGATTCGACTATGTTATGCAAGCCGACGAAGTCGTCGAGTGTGTCGAACTCGAGAAATTTGATATCCATCATCACCTTGTTGATCTCCGAACCCAATTTCTCTCGGATTCCTCAGTGAGGTTATGGAGCCAATTTTGCTCGATAGCTGGAGGGATATTTCCTACAATTAGAATTAAAATCATTTAAAAATGTCTTACAAAACAATACTCGGAAAAATATATGTAAAGACATAAGCTTGAAGAATCTGGACCGGTGCATACCTGTAAAGCTCATTAAGCCTGATTGTTTGATACTTACGTGATCTGTACAAGGTCTCAAATTACCTACGCCGTCTCTGTTAACATCATCATTTTCTTCAATTAGGGTGGGTTACATGCACGCACCATAGCATGAACGATCAGGTATGGAAAACATGAGAGTCAAAGTCACGTTAGTGGTCGGTTGGACCTTGAGGTCAAGAAAGGATGTCAGAGCCGAACATGTGCTAAAAGAACGAGAAAGTTCCAAAAGAGTTGGATACTTTCATAAGGGAATTCGTTAAATCCTTCAGGTCGAGGCAATTTTCTCAAACAGGAGTCGCATAAACAAGTGCAACAACCATCATCAAGTCATTATGGAGGCTGGGGAATTTAAAATGAAATCGATGCGATCGTACCACACATTCTCTGCAACTCCTATCGACTACATATCATATGCCCTGGATCATACCCATCACGCGGATGTGACACATAAATTATTTAAAACATCTCATTGCAAGTCATTCAATGTTCCCTGGCACATTTTGACTCACTTCCCACTCCGTTATAAATTCTACATGTTTTGTATGTGTTCTACTTACCAGTCGAGGTTTTGCATTGACTCATCTCGTGAGCCCAGATTGATCAAATTATTTTCTTTGGGAATTTTTCAAGTCACCCACGCATAAGGTATATATGTTTTCACACCATGGGAACTCCTCAAAACTCAATACGGGGCCTGCGAGGTAGCCTAAGCGCCAGTCTTGAGCCAAAAAATGCTTGGGACTCGTTCTTGTTTGCAGCAGGTGTTACCAAGGCTTCAAAGGGAGATTCCTACCTTCGTGCAAAAAAAAAGTATCACCTCATGCAGAGGCTAAAGTGGAATAAGTTACATCGGAAGGGCATAGGTTGGAGGCCATGCTTCCTCAATAGCAGATACCACGGAGGAGAGGAAGGCCCAGAAAAAATAAGGAAGTCAGGGGGGAGATCCAAATCCTGATTGAATCATGTGCATGATCATCCACTGAGGAGATCCTAATGTGCACTATCCGACTAGAGCCTGTCGAAACCAAAAGTCGAGGAAGCGGGAGCCGAACGAGAAAGACAGAAGCCTCCAGTTCTAACGTCCGAGGACCTAATCCACAGTTGGAGCAAGCACAACTCGCCATAAATGAAATTTACCAGGAGAATAGAGAATTATGTCGATAATTGGTGTCAAAGAACCCTGAGGTGTCAGCACCATAGAGTCGTGAAGGGAACGCAACATTGATCAAGAGAAAACTTCGGGAAGCACGAGATATGATAGTGCAGTTATGTGAAGTGCAAAGGTTGTTGTAAGAATAAAATATGAAAACACCTATGGGAGCGGGAGGCAGTCGAGGAGAAAGTCCATGTGAAGAAGTGGCATTATGGGCAGACTCTGTTTTGTATTTTCATACGTGACTCATAATTTTGATAGTCTCCCCTTTTTTCTTATGAAAATTTTCATTTTCTCAATGTAACCGAGTTGGTTGGCCAAAAGGTGTAGACAATTTCTACTATATGTAACCTAATCCCAATGGGAGTCTAATATATAAAGTCTCGAAATTTTGATGAAAGGATTCTGGTCATAGTAGTTGAATGCAACATTTCTCTCTTTGCGTCTGAATCTACTATTTTATTTGTCCAAATTTCTTGTAAGTTAACCTCGATTTTGTGCTTAGTGTTGCTCCAAGTTGTTTTGTATTTTTTATTGATATCCTTTTGCAAAACCTCTGACACCAATCAAATTCATCGTATGGTGATAACGTGGCACCACTGACTCGAGATATATGGTAATGAAAACTGGGAAATCATCTTGCGAGTGATAGTCAAACTCGTGAATTTGTTCAAGTTGAGCACTCTATGCTTAACTTGGGACTGTCGATGTCGAAACGTATCGAGGATCGGCCCTAAAAAATAAACCTAATTTCTGGCTTCCTTACGTATTATCATCCTCAAAATCGTGCCGATATCGACAACATTTCGGAAGTCAGCGATCAATGATATCATTTCATTTTCATTCAACGCTTACTCTTTTCACCTTTATTGATGCCGAAAGGGATCGTCTATCGGTGATATCCTTGAGTGACGCTTGTTGTTGAAGAACAAATTTTGTTTGCTGACGCTGACAAAGATTGGTGCTCAACAACCTCGGTTCTCTTGAATGATTTCTTTTCATGCTTAATCCTTTCCGATGCTGAATTTCTTAAGTGTGTCGGGGAGAATTCTTCACTGTTGATTCTTTAATTAAGTGTTAATCTTTTAATTTATGTGTTTTCGCATGCTCAAGAAAAATTTGAGAGACTTAAATGAGAAACAAAAGTGATAAGAAAAGGAAACATTTTTCATACTGAAGTAGAATCAGATAGTGCAAAATATCAAGTGGTACCAAAAAAGTCAAATTTAACATAGGCTTTTTAGGGTGTGTTGAGTGCTCAACACAGTAATCATCAATATCCTTGCTGAAATATTCACCTACATTGTTTGATCTGAGACACTTCAATCTTTTTCCTGTCTCATTCTCAACCAAAGATTTCCATTTCATAAAGGTATCAAAAACATCATATTTTTGTCGAATGAAATAAACCTAAGTTTTTCTAGTTTCATCATCAATAAAAGTAACATAATAATGAGAGAAACCAAGATATGATACCTGAGTTGGTCCCCATACATATGTATGGACAATATCTAACCTTTCACTCTTCTTTTCTTTTCCAACTCTGAGAAATCTTATTCTCTTCTATTTTCCATAAACACAATGCTCACAGAAATCCAAATCAATTTGTTTAAGATCTAGAAACAAATTTATTTTGTGAAGTATCTGCATACCCTTCTCACTAATTTGTCCAAGCCTATGATTCCATAGTTTTGTATCCACTCATGTAGAAGCTAAAGAGATAGAAGAGTCAGTATTACTAGTACATAAATACAATGTACCTACCTTCTCTCTTTTTGCTATCACCAATGATCCTTTGGTGACCTTCTACACCTTATCTGTAAATATGGATATACAACCTTCACTTTCCAGCTTCCCTGTTGAAATTAGATTTTTCCTTAGTTCTGGAACATGTCTTACCTCTTTCAAAAAACATTGGTTTCCATGGATTTGATTTATTTTTACCTTTCCCATTCCAAAAATTTTGCATGGTGCATCATCACCCAAATGAACCTGTCCAAAATCACCTTGAACATAATATAGAAAATGTTTCCTATGGGGTGTGGAATGAAATGAAACCCATGAATATACTACTACCCAAGACTCAGAAATATTATCTACAGAAATAATCAAATAATCTTGTAACACATCACCTGTTACATTTGCTTCCTGATTTTTCTCCTGCTATCCATCTCTTTGTTTATATGGAGCTATGCAATCTTTCTTCAGATGTCCTTTCTTCCCACAATTCCAACACTCTATCTTTCCAAATATGGATTTGGATCTTCCCTTCCTATAATTCCCACAGTTTCCTGAGCCCTTTCCTCTATCCTTTTTTCTTCCCTTGTTCTTCATGTTTAAAACATTACCTGTTGTATCACCTACGTCGCATTTCCTCACTAAGGATAACACCAACAACATCATCAAATTTTAAAGTGTTTGAACTAGAGACAGAGTTACTTACATCCATGACCAAGTCGTTCCATCTCTCTAGCAATGAGAACAACATTATAATATCCCTAACCTCATCATCAAAGTCCAATTTTATAGAACTTAGTTGGTTAGTAACTACATTAAATTCATTTAAATGATTTGCAACAGACCCCCCTTCTGACATCTTCATATCAACTAGTCTCTTCATTATAAATACCTTATTGTACACCGAGGGTTTTTCATATAGTTTAGCCAATGCATCCATCAACTCCTTCGTTGTCTTTTCTTTTGAAATATTGAAATACACCGACGCTGCCAAGATCAACCATATAATTACTAGTGCCTTTCTGAAACTCCCATTATTCATCCTTCATGGTCGTCGACTTCTTTTCTATTCCACACAATGGTAGGAATAGATCCTTTTGATATAAATAATCTTCCATATACATCTTCCATAATTGGTAGTATTGGCCGTTAAATTTCTCGACCCTAAACTTTCCATCTTCCGCCATTGCTCTAGCTTGAACTAGGAACCCTCTTTTCCTACGAGTTACCTTTCGCTCTGATACTAGTTGTTAGAAAAACAGGATCGTGGAGAAATAAAATAAATTAAATGTGGAAATAAATAAATAAATAAGATACAAAATACAATAGAGACATGGATATACGTGGTTCACCCAGTGTGGGCTACGTCCACCAGAGAAATTTCCAGGTCCCTCCTTTATTATTATCCAACAAATGAAGGGATACAACCTACAACACACCCTCTATAACTTTCTCTTATTTCTCTCATAGTATCCTCACACAGAATACAATATTCACAATGATACATAACTGCAATACATTTCCCTCATAAAAGAGGGTTTCCTTCTAGGAAAAAAAACCCTAACATAACTTCTACCGTTAGATCTGTGACCTTATAATGAACGGTCCAAATTTACAATGAAATTACAATATACATTTACAAGGCAATTTTTCCTTCAGGGGCTTTGCCCCCAAACCCCCACTTTCCCCCGGACCTCGTAGAGGGGGTAACCCCCCTCTGCACTCCCCCGCATGGAGGCGTGTACATTATTTCACGGTGTAAATTCTTCAGGGGGTATAAACACAGATGAAAACAAATACCTCTAAATCAGGAAGATAATCAGGCTCCACAACCAACAAGATGCACATCCACCTAGCATGCGTATGCCATAACTTAGGTGTGTACAAAGATCTTGCTGAATCCGGTCTTAAATTTTCCCGTTAATGTGCATCATCTCTATAATTAAATATTATGAAGATGGATAGACACATTTATTTGGGCATTGGGGGTAGTGTTAAACAAAATCTTCGAATAAGACCGTTATCGGGGTCGAGCCTTCAGAGTATGAGAGATAGTGGTTTTTACTAACTCTGAAGGGAAGGGTATCGAAGGGATATTCTTTTATACATGGACCAATGGGTGGGCCTGGTGCGTAAACCAATTAAGAGTAATACAAAAAGAGGTGGGACCCGTTGGGGTATTGGAATTGGGGTAAATTAGGATGAGGGCAGAACTAAAACTCAAGGGGAAGGTATTGACAAAATATTCGTTGGTTTTTAGAAAGGCGCACTAAACTATGTTCTTTATAGGATTTCATGACATGTTTGTTGAAGGCTTGAAGGATGTGAAGACATTTGAGCTCCGACGAAGATAGTATCGAAGAATATTCTTTCGGCCTAGGATAATTTGCGGTACACACATGAGAAGGGTCAAGAGGCCATCGAATTTTTATTTTTGGAGTTTGATAAGATGAGGCTCAAAAGGCCCTCGACAAGGATGGTGTTATCACATACAATTACAAGGGTCAAAAATATTTTCAATTTTTATTTTGAGTCATAGGTTTTCATTAAGTTTTAGGTTTTTATGTGCCTTTGCTATAGTCATTTTTCAATTTTTGATGTAAATAA
>SNQJ01S0045604.1:75402-88290 GCA_010110895.2 Picea sitchensis | reverse complement strand
CACATACAATTACAAGGGTCAAAAATATTTTCAATTTTTATTTTGAGTCATAGGTTTTCATTAAGTTTTAGGTTTTTATGTGCCTTTGCTATAGTCATTTTTCAATTTTTGATGTAAATAAGCTAAGGTTAGTTTTGGTTTTGATCTAGAGTCATTGGGTTATGCCTTGCTATCATAACAAGTCGGATAAAGCCTTCATGAGTCAGATCTTTCGAATTCTCCATCATCACCTTGATATGTCACCTTCTCCATGCTGTACGCAGACCCCTCCTTTGTCAACTTTACCCATTTAGCTATATTTTCAGTCTTGACTTGTACGATGCCAACTCACTAGGAGAGTTCGTAGTGCATTCAAAGGTACACCGTGCCTTCATTTACATCATTGCATTTATGGAGCGAAAGAATATCTCCTTGTTTTTAGAGATAATATTTTAAACAAATTTCCAGGGATTATGTCATAAAGTATTCTAATTGTTTTCTCCAAGTGTGCAAATCATATTTGAGCTCAATGTTGCAAACCTAGTGTTACAAACATGCGCTATGAACTCGTTGTTGCGAACAAGCTACAATGGAGAGTTGGAGGTTGGAAATGTTTCAAGTTCCCCTGTGCAAATTCAAAGATATCAGCTTTCAACTGAAGGCTACCAGGTACTCCATGAGAAGTTTCACCTTATTTGGAGGTCACGAAAGGGCTTTTTTTTTTTTTTTTTCCTTTTGGGCGCTGCAAACTTGTGATAGGTGTTGAAAACTATCTCATTTACCTGCTGAAAAGTTTAAAAACCCATTTTCATGTGCTCTAAACCTTTATCATTAAGAAATAAGTATCCCTGGGTTTAAGCCACTTTTCCCACTAATCATTTTCTCCTTTTTTGCTTATCTTTCCCAAGTGTTGCAAAACCCCTGCCCTAGCACTGCAAACTCAGTACAACAAACCCACCCTCGCGAACCCTTTGTTCCAATATCTTTTACAAAACCTATCTTTTGCAAGCTCAACCAACTTAATTACACTCCTATCTAGTCTACACTATAAAATTAGTCACCTTTGGAAGCTAACCCGAGTTTTTCAAAAGAGTAGTGATGTTATGAACAAGTCTAAGGTTGATAAAACCTATTTTTCTAAGATCTATTATGATATCCCTTCATCATAATATTTAGTAGTCTTTCCCCTTGTCTTCTTGAATTAAAAATACCTTTTCTTATTCCTGGAGATAAAATGAGCTGAGAAGTATAAATTTTTTACACAGAACTATCCTATTGGGAAAGTCTTTCCATTAAAACCCTAATCCTTTGTTTTCCCTGTTTCACCTATAGAAATCATTAAATATTGTGGTGAGGTTTTCTTCAAACAACATTAATGGATATTCTGCAGCAAAGGAAGGATCACAAAGGAGGGGGAATTGCAACAACAAATCCCTACGATATGCAACTTTTTGATTATGAACCCTTGACCAGGGAATTTTTCCAAAGAGTAGTGTGCATTAATTTTTGTCAGAAAATGCAAAGAGGGAACAAAGAGGTGCATGGATGATTTTAGGGGCTAAATTTCGCTCATGGGCTAATTTTCCATGGTTTTTCCAAAAATGAGATTCGCTATTTTAAAAATCATTCGCCCAAATTCTATAGGATAAAATTATTTTACCTAAAAACTCGCCAACATTTTATAAAAACTATATAAAATCCTTATAAATTTGAATATTTTTATAATAATATCGCCAAAAATTTATAGTTTGCATATGAAGGATTAGTAAGATTCGCCAAGGTTTCTACATTTTAAAACAAATTTCCATCCTTAAAATCATCCCTGAAGAGGTGGCTAGGGAGTTTTCAATTAACTTCAATGGGACAAAAACTAAGGTTGGGATATTGGATTTTGAGGTGTCTTAATTGTCCATCTTAGCAGCAACTAAGATGCCTAACACTAGTGAGAGATTGTCCAAGTCTATGACCCTAAATGTCACTTTCTTCAAGGAATTCCTCAAACCAAAATACTAAGGGGAAAATTTGTCAATGGGAGTGCCCATAAATCATATGTTGGAGGGATTTGATAAGATGTTGAAGGTGATTCAAAGATATTTCACCTATGAAGGGAGATTTAACATGATATATAAATACCATATAAGCCTACTGCTACACTTCACAGGTAAAGATGTCATGAATCTCCCTTTCTATATGTTTAGAAATATTGGCAAAATGTCTGACAGGGTCCAAGATAAATCAAAAGTAGTTGATACAAGTGTCTTCCATTTAGGCCTTATAAAGATGCTGGTGATGGAGGAATTGAGAAAGAAAAACATTGATTGAGAAGAATTCATTACTTAACACTTCCAGCTAAATGTTTCTCCCACTCCACAGACTAAAATGCAAAGCCCTCTTCATATTGACAAGACTATATATTCAGAGGTTAGGAAGAAGATAAAAAATACTATGGCTGCTAAAGTTGATAGAGCCAAAAAGAGAGATGAAGAAGGATGACCTTCACAGTGTTCATAGAGGGAAGCTTCACCAATTCCAGATCCCACTCCAATGAAGGTCCCTTCAAGCCAAACCATAGGCCTAAGAGGCAAAAAGTTGGTGTTTCCTTCACCCAATGTAGATGACAAGGTCAAAGCTAGGAGGCCTATTACTAGAGAAACAACCAAGCAAGAGATCCATTTGAAGGATGATGCAATAGGATTTTTAGCCTAGAGAAAAGGTAAATCTGTAGCTGTTGAAAATCTTGTTGAAATCATTGAAATCACCACTCCTCAAGAAGAGAACAATCACAGTTTTAAGAGGCTCAAAAGAAAACTTAAAGAGGCAAGGGATGAAGTTGATGAAATGAAGAAGGGGGAATTGGTTGAAAATAAGAATCTTAAGGGACTCATGGACATGTATCATGAAACTATTGACAAAGACAAATTTATAGCCAAAAGGTTTCGGCCCCTCCACAAGCAGCTCAAAAACCTCTACAGACAAAATAGAGCTCACTAAGGAAAAATTAGAGAACTAAAGATAGAACTTTGTCCTTTCAAAGAGGAGATAGATAAGAGAAATCTAGGTATGTTGGATAAAGTTGCAACTAGGAGGAGCTCCAAAGTTAGAAAAGGAATAATTTGAACACTTTAACTCATATCAGTTTTGACAGTTTCCTGTTTTTTGTATTTTACAATTTTGAGGATGGTCATGCTTGATAAATCATGTTCATCTATTGGGGTGTTATCTTCTTAGTCATATATCATGGTAACATGTTATTATAACATTTGGTGGAACTGGAGATGGTTTTTTTGAATACTTAAGGCATTTTCAAATGAAATAAGTAGCTACAAGAAAGTTCGCAGCGTCTGGCACTGCGAACTAGTTGATGCATACAGGAACTGCGAACTGTGTTGTGAACTCTTGTTATCGAAGTTTTGAAGGAATAAGAAGCTGCAAGATGGTTAGATGAATGCATGAAAGTTGTCTAAGGGTTAATTGTAAGCTGGGAGGCCACCTTACAAAGGAAGATGTGCTCAAAGGGACACTTCATCAGCCATAAAAAAGATGTTAAGGACGTTGCCAAAATTAGCCTAGATTTTAGCATTTTGTTATTTTATGTTGAATAGCTATAGTCACGCCACCTTTAGGCATAAGATCCTATGCAGGAATGGTTAGTCAGATTGTAAAGTTGTCATTGAAATTATAGAATATAAGATAGGCATAGTAATACTGAGAAAGGTTTGAATGGTTGAGATGAGACTCATATTTTGATGTCGTGGATGTAACAGAGACATCTCATATTTTATGTACCAGGCCTGAGACTTTTTGGCTAATATAAATCAGTCTTTTTCCCTATCATCTTGTTTCTTTATTACTTTGATTTGCAGTCTATTGAAGGTTTCAATTGATCTAATTGTATCTGTATTGCAATGAAGGACTTGTTGTGATGTTGTTTATGATTTTATCATAGTTTCCCTTTTGATCAAAGAAGCTCTTGTTTCAAAAGGTTTTCTTCATATACCTACTAGTATTACCTGATGTGAATGGTAGATATATCTCACCTTTTTAAGTTACTCAAAACCTCATTTGATGGTGCCTTCTATCTGGAACTTACTGTGATTGGCATTGTTTTACTGAGTTTTTATCCATTCGCCACCTTATCATAAAAACTTATATTTAAACTTATTGATGGGTGTTGAGCTTACAATTTTGCAATCAAAGGTGACTTTCAGTGCTGACAGATGGTATCAAAGGTAATAATCCTTCGATACTTTAGAAAAATTATTATGTCTCCAAAGAAAAACATTCAACTCATTGGAGAATGATAAGACGTGAAGTCAAAGGTCCAATCTTGGGATGCCACTTGGGGAGGTGGTCATTTGACAGGTCATAATGAACCTTGGGGCTCCATGAAAATAAAACAATGTAAGATCCAGAGTGATCAGAGTGCGAAGATCAGAGTTTAAATTAATGCATTGAAAAGGGGACTCCGAAAAACAGGGTCCTGAAACAGATTCGAGTTAAGCTTGGGTTTTCTTAGAGAAGTGAGGATGCAGGTCTTTTAGGGTACAAGATAGGTGCAAAAGAAAAAGAGAAAAATAGTTTAGGGAACCATAAAATTTAAAGATATGGGGGTGTTGTTGTGAAATGTCCCACAAAACTCCTATGGGAACAAAACATTTGGGTGGCCACAATTATACACTAGTGACTCTTTCTTTGCTTCGAACAAAACATTTGGGTGGCCACAATTATACACTAGTGACTCTTTCTTTGCTTCTCCCTATCAGACATTGAACATAGGAAAACAAGTTTGAGTCTTTCATTTCTAGGATGGAATGCTATGCCATCTGATCCATCTTTGTGTTCCTTCAAGAAAGTGTGCAAAAATTATTTGGAGGGCTCATTACAATCAGTTGACATGACACTTTGGTGTGAAAAAAACAATGACTCTCCTCTTGAGTATATATAGGTAAGCATGCTAAAAATTAGCAAATGAGGTCACTAAGAAGAAAGTCACCATTTCATGCATTAATAAAAATATGAATATGCCCAACAAGTGGCACTAAAACATTTATTTGAATAATTCAAAGAATGTCATCTATCCTCAACAAAATATATATGAAATCTGAAAGTTTAGAAGTAGAAATCGTGACTCTTGAATACATACTTATTAAGAAATTTTATACCTAGGATGATACCATGCTTAAGTTACTAGTAACATGACCTTTAAGTGGTGTTACTCAAAAATTCATGTTGCTTACAAAAAAACTCTTTAAAAACTCCATTTTTGGCACACGTTTCTAGTTTCTTGGCAAGTAACGCATTTCTTGAGAATCCTCTATGATTTCCATTAAAACCTAGTCATTTCTTAAAAAATGTATTTCTATTATAACTTACTCACTTTGTTTTCAACAAAAACATGTATGGTTCTTCCAAAATAATTATTTTAGTTGTCTTCCTTTTCAAACAAACCTATCTATTTTCGAGAAATGGATTTGATTTAACACTCTATATATATATGGAGAGAAAAAAAATTAAACCTTAAACCTAGACTTTGTTCATGAGAAAACTCTTTATATACCCATAACCCATTGTATTTTCCTCTCATACATTACATCGTATTATTGAAGCTTGGGCATTTAATCTTGGCAATTAAGTTGTTTAAGTTGAAGAAGTTGTGCATTGTTATTTAGAGTCACTAGTTTTCCATTGTTTTTCAACTATTTCCTTTTAGTATTAGTTCTCATAAGGTACACTGTATAGGTAACTTTCATGAAAAACTACTTTGTGTTGTATTAATTTTCATAATAAAGTTTTATAATTTTGAACTATATATGTAGAGATTTTTGAGTTTCTCTTTTTTCCACTTCACTTCACTGTAATGAATAAAATCCCTATTTTTTACATTCTATATTTTAATAATTTGTAGCTTTATTTATAATCATGTCAAACTTAATAATGTATTCATTTTCATTAATAAAAATAATATAAAACATATTTTGGTTGAAAAATCTACATGCTTAACTATCATTAGAAGTTTATTTCTTCAAATCTATCATAATGGTGAAACTAAAGAAAATATTTAATGTTTGTCATAATATTTTATGTCTAACTAAAACTTTTCTCTTTCAAATATTCACACATGCACACACATAAAATGTTAATGGTACAAAATCTAAGATTTGTCATTTCGTGTATCATATTTGTTTCAATTCCATTTTCCATTTTTTATAGTCCAATGCTAAATGATTAAAAAATATTATAGAAAATTAAATTTCTCTTATCACAATATTTTTCGTTAAGTACTAAAATGAAACACAACACACCTATTAGTTATGATTTATGTGTTTATATGTTTGAATGGAACAATGAAGAAACATAAGTTAAATTACGTTATTCCCTTGTAAATGTAACACCAAATTTTCTTTGCATAGCTCACATGAATAAGTATTCCTTTGACTTACACTTCTTCTATCATGCATCAACAAAGTCTACGGATTTTTATCTTAAATTTTAAGGAAAAGCAAATAATCTTTGTAGAAAATAATAGTGAAAAGATCCCTTGGATTGCAAAGTGAGCACTTCGGATTTGAAAAGCATCCATCATAAACAACAACATGCTCAATGTTTCAATATACTCAATGTGTCAATCACCAATATTAGACTTGTATTTTACACCCTTCACACCAATACAGTTCCTTAGACTTGTATTTTACACCCTTGTATTTTACACCCTTCACACCAATATCTTTCCATAAAAAAAATACAGTTCCTTCCTATAAATGAACCCGCAACTCCAATTCCCTTCTTCTTCACTACATTGCAATATAAGTTACAAACCATTTAATATAGCAAAGTTAATAATTCCTGCATATTAGAGTTATGGAAAGGATAATACTATCTACATCTTAAATTTGAAGTAAAGGTTAATATTGTTGGCACGTGACAAGGCTAATAACATTGCCATATTCAAAAAGACCATGGATGTAGGCTATAACATTTTTATTTGTTGGGTTTTTATAGATTTGGATGTTGTACAGTTGGTTGTCATTGATGTTAACGAGTAGTATATTGATGTCAACTGATGTGATAGGTGCACTTGGACAAGTCTCTAAAGTGGTCCCCTTATGGCGTAGCTCTAAGAATGGCTCTCATAAGAAGATGCTTTGAAGAAGTCTACAAGAAACCACTAAGTATGGCTAAGCATCATGTAGTTGATCATGGAATTAGGGAAGGACGAAGTAAATGAAGGTAAATCACTCATGGATGGATAGTCCTCATCATTCTATTTCCAATGATAGGTGGTACGCCACGTAGTTCCTCACGGTTAAGGAGATATTCTCTCTTGAAGATGGAAGCCTTGAAGTATGGTTAAGAAGCCTCGAAGTATGGTTAAGAAGCCACAAAGTATGGTTAATAATCCCATAAATGGTTGCAATAAGAAGTTATTATTTGACCCCAAAATGAGGAAAAATGTTAAAATAGTTGTAAATAAGAAGTTACAAGTCGGCCTAAAGTTAAGTAAATAAGTCACTTGGAAACGTATAAATACACATCAAGATCCTCTCATTTGCACACACAAGTTTATTGAATATCTATATAAGTGAGAAATATATTTTTATCTAAGGTAACCAAGGATACCTAAGGTGAATTTCAGAGGGAAGATGAAGCGAAAAAAGCATGAAATTCCAAGGGAGGATGAAGTCTTGTGAGGATGTGTTATAAGGTATGTTATTTACAGGTCATCTTACCATTTTTACTATAATTGTATTTATAGAATGCTTTATATAGATAAACTTGGAAAATATTGAGAATACATACCAAGGTAACTGTGGTATAAATTTCATCTTTTGGTTCATTTTATTTTTGAAGATACACTCCGTGGAAAATAAGGTTTTTGGCTAGTCCTGAAACTAGTCTCAAACATGTGTTTCAAGTAAAACAATCATAAATTATTCATAGAGTATCAAAATTCCATGAGACAAAATTAATTGGATATATTATAGTCCTTGTTATGTTGTGTATTATTTTTAGATCCATATATCCAATATTGTGCACGTTGCATGCTCTACAATTGCGCTCTCTAGAATAAGCCAGAATTCAACAAGGTCTGCCATTTTTGCTATAGCTCCTTTGTTGGGATGTTCCAAGCAGTGAAACTTGGAGGAATTGCAGAGACGATATTGAATAATGTTGGGTATACATTTTTTACATTTATTCAGTACTGGTATGAAGTTATGCTTATTGAAAGTTAGGGTTTGTGACTAATCCAAAAACTAGTCTCATGAGACTAAGGTAAAGTTCGATGAAGATGTTATTCTCTTGTTTATGAGGTTGAGGAAGATCTGCAGGTCTATGATCACATACACCAGGTATGTTACAAAGTTACATGTATGTTTATATATATGTTTTGAGGGTTACATTTTGATTATGGTATGGTACATTCTTGAGAGGCATGTTTTGTTGATGCATGGTACATCTTGGTGATGGTTTTGGTATCCATGTGAGTGGATCTGGATAAATTTGGTTGATGACGGTATATCAGTGATAGAGATAGTGACATGTTGGATGATTGGTTGCTCATCAATGATAGTGACAGTATCAGTGATAGTGACAATGAGTCTACACTTATATTTTAGGGTGACAGGATGGGCCAAAGATAGGTAGTTGTAGCCACCTTTTGGTTGGTTCCAGAGAACTCAGGGAGTTGTATCCTCCTTCTGGTTGGAGCCATATAATTTATGGATTTTTAGCTTCCTTCATTTTGAATCCTGAGAATAGGGGTTTTTAGCCTCCTTCTGGTTGTATCCATAGAATTCAGGGAGTTGTAGCTTCCTTCAATTTGAAACCTGAG
Source organism: Picea sitchensis (assembly GCA_010110895.2). NCBI lineage: Eukaryota > Viridiplantae > Streptophyta > Pinopsida > Pinales > Pinaceae > Picea > Picea sitchensis. The sequence continues at coordinate 79,481 of SNQJ01S0045604.1, read as the reverse complement.
AATAGGGGGTTGTAGCCTCCTTCTAGTAGCAACTGGAAAATTGGGAAGTTAGTGCTTCTAATGAATGTATTATTTTGACACATAAGAAAATCATTCTGTGGTTTTCTCCCATTTGGGTTTCCATGTAAATTCTAGTGTACTCTTGATTTGATGTGATGTTGTTCATGTGATACTACATGATTATACTACTGATGATATATATTGAATGCTAAAGATAAAATATTGGACATTGTTGAAGAATATACATTGTAGTTAAAAGTAATAAAAGTGTTCATATTGATTCACGCTCCCTTCTCAGTATTCCACCAATTGGTATCAGAGAAATTCCTTCAAGAATTATTCTAGCCACTAGAAGGAGATCATGGAATATGATAAGATTGGAGAACCAGTATTTGACAGTCAGAATTATATATTATGGAGTTTAAGGATGAAAACCTTTTTACATGCACAAGGATTTGATGTATGGCAAGAAGTAGTAGATGGATACAAAGCAAAAGTCTTGTTATTTTAGTATTTGTTAAGGGTATGCATTGAGATTCTACAAAGGAACTCTAGGATAATCTTCAAAATATTTATGAAGGAGATGCTAAGGTCAAGGGAGCTAAAATCCAAACCTTTATAGATAAGTTCGAACAATTGAAGATGAAGGAAGATGAAGATATTGTATCCTACTTTCTACGAGTTGATGAAATAGTGAATACTATTAAAGGTCTAGGAGAATAGATCAAGGAACCATTCATCATTCAAAAGGTACTAAGGTATATACCTGTGAGATTTGATCCAAATATTTCATCCCTAGAATAAAGAACATATCTAGACACCATGAGCATGGATGATCTACATGGGATACTCACTACCTATGAAATGAGAACATAATAGTAGAACCTAGTCACAAAGGAAGTACCATTCAAAGCATCCAAGAAGAAAAAGAAAAAGAAAAAGAAAAATCCAAAGTCAGATTGTAGTTGTAATGATGATTCAAAGGAAGATGAAGAAATGACAAACTTCGTAAGAAAGTTGCAAAGAGGAACCGATAAATACAAAGGTATGCTTCCATTGAAATGTTTAACTATGGTTGTATTGGTTATTTTGTTTATAAATGCCCCCATAAGATTAAGTAATGTGATGAAGAAGAAGACCCTAATAAGAAAAAGAAAAATCAAAAGGGTATAAGAAACAAAACAAAATTCTTCAAGATTTTTTTTGCACCGAGGAAGACAGATCCTCATCAGACGAGGATGAATACAATGGAAATGATATAGAAAGAGTACTCTTCATGGAAGTAGAATATTCTAAAGAATATTTCGAAGAAGAAGGATAAGTTGATCTCAAAGAAAAATTGATCAGTGCCTTAGAAGAGATAAGGAATTAAAGAAATATAATCAAGTGACTCAAGGTAGAACTAAAGAGGAAAGAAGGTTCTCATAATTCCAACTCAGAATAGGTCGAGAAAATTATCACAAAGTTAAAAATACAAGTAGAAGAAGACAAAAGAATTAAAGAATCACTTAGAAACAAGTTGGAAGAGAAGGACAAGATGATTGAAAGCTTGGAAGCATAAATAGTCACTCTAAGAAAATATCTTCAAACAAAGGACATGCAGCAGAACAACACCATAATATTGGATGATATCATTAGAAGTCAAAGGCCATACTATGACAAATCCAAACTAGGGTACAACCAGACAGAGAAATTCTCGAGCTAGAAAGCAAAATAACAAGAAGCAGAACAAAGAAGTTATGCATAAATATTCAGAGGATCTCCTAAAAGGGAAGAAGGCAAGAAGATCCAAGAAGAATATTACAGATACATTGCACCACCTAGAATATTCAAAATTTAGAATCAACGACAATAAGAAATGGAAAGACCTCAAGAAGAAGAAGGATTCAGAAGAGAAACACCATTCGTAAGATCTCCCACCCCTAGGTATCAAAATATTTTTCTTGTTTTATGTTATTTGTGCAATAAATTTGGGCACAAAGCTGTGAATTGTAGAGCCAATATCAAGAGAAAAAGAAACTATGAAGGATACACAAGAAATTATTATCCAATAAGACCTCATGAAGCACAAAGAAGAAACTACAACAGATTTGAATCCTTGAGTAATGAAGTAGAATCATACAAATGCAACGATTTTGGTCACACGGACAAATATTGTAAACTGACTATTTGTTGGCACAAAGGCAGACCCAAGGTTCAACGCTTCAACAACAGACCAACAAAACCGTAACTATTGGCCCTTTTGGCAACACCCACAAAGTAGATGAAGCCTCACTCGAGGTAGAGGCAAGGGGGGTTGTAACACTCAAGTGTATACAACCTAGCTGGGACACAGATATTTGATTACAACACTTAATAGAGAATTTAGCCAATACCATGTATTAGTTCATACATCCATTCACACCGTAGATTAAACCCTAGATACAGAACAACGTAGTAGAAACTACGATCAATTACTTTTCATCACTTATAACATAGTTATTGGATCAGATCTAGCATTCATTTATCATCAATAGAGCACTAAGAATCCATATATCTATCTAACATACATAAATACCAATACACTAACAGATAAACAACATAAACAATATCAACAACATCATACGTGGTTCACCCCAGTGTGGGGCTACATCCACCAACTTTTCTTCTCCTTTATTAGTCTTAAAGCTTCTTACATTCCTCTGCTCCTGTGCACAAAGACACAGAGCCAACTCCACAAAGGACAACAGATTTGTGTGCACCTCGCCAGATCCTCCCTCTCCGAATTAGGTCAGGGCACAAAGACTTACACAGTCTATGCACAAAGTCTCTTACAATCACTTTCACTTATCTCTGTAAGTGTTAACATACTTTAGTCAAGCACTAAGCCCATGACCTCANTATACATTACAAAAAGGTCTAAACATGGGTAAACCCACGGGCCGACATCCCATACCCGTTACATAAACCCTAACATCCCAAAAAGCCTGTAAAAATGGGTGAGATCCCACGACCTCCACCTCTCCTGGGAACTCCATCTTTGACCAGCCCGTCGAAGTCCCAAAAATGGTCAAACACGACCAACATTTCCTCAAAACTTGGTCGAGGGAGAACAAGTCCCCAACACTCACCTGTGACTCATCCCAAGTCACTCTGATCTGGGAAACTCTGCTTCAAATGCCTTGAGCTTAGCATGAGCTGCCTTGACATGATGCTTTTCTAGAGTCTTCTGCTCGGTGGACTCTTGAAGTACTTCCATGGTGACATGCCCTTCCAGGCGTTGCTCCACTGTCACAATAATTTATTCCAGTTGTGAGCCTTGTCCCTTGATCTCTTTGAAAAGCGTGTAGGCTTCATCCTACAGCAGCTGGAGTCTCTGTGTGACTTCCATAACCTTGCTCTGGATGGAAGTAACCTGTTACTGGACTGCGTGATACTCCTGTGACCTCTTTATCTTATCAACTGCAGTCAACATTTTTATCTGTGCTTGTATGGTGGATGCATGTTTCTTTTCCTCCTGGAGTTGTGCTTCCAATTGTTCGATTACTGAGAGGGGGGGTGAATCAGTAATAGCGTAATTATAATTCTTTTTCTTCAATTGTTATATCAATGTAGAATTATTATCCAATAATGAGCAGTAAGCAATAAACAATCACGTACATACACAGTACACCAATGTTTTACATGGAAACCCAAATACGGAGAAAACCACAGAATGTTTTTTCTTATATGTCTTGAAGAATTAAATTCATTGGAAGCACCAACTTCCTTTGTTTTCCAGCTGCAACTGGAAGGAGGCTCCAAGCCCCTAGTTTCTCAGGCTACAACCTAAGGGAATCTCTAACTCCCCAATTCTCTGGCTACAACCAGAAGGAGGCTACAACCACCTATGTTCTCCAGATACAACCAGAAGGTGGCTACAACTACCTGTCCTTGCCCCTTCCTTCCACCCACTGTCACACTATCACTGTGAGATATGCCATTGTAAATCTATACCAATAAATCTGAACCATGCATCAACCTGTACCTCAACATGTAATCAACCTGTACCATAAACAAGTGCATCAACCATGCACCAACCTATACCAAACAACCTGTAA
>SNQJ01S0045604.1:40168-63080 GCA_010110895.2 Picea sitchensis | reverse complement strand
CTGTCATAAGACAATCCATATATGATTGTCTTATGACAGTGAGCTAGTATTTTTGGACTTTTATAGTTTAAAAAAAAAAAAAAACAACGAAACAACAACTATCTAACTAAGCAATAAAAATAGTAATTTGTACTGTGTATATATCTTAAGCTACAGAGAATTCTCAAATTAATTAAACTATTAAAATAAAATAACAAACTAACCTGAAATCATCATCTCCTACTCATCCTGTGCATGGGCATCTGCGTTCACTGTTTGATGAGGCCAACCCACATCAAATTCTCCAATACATCGCATAAACCCAAAGCAACAATGCTTCTGAATTGCTAACGACATAACAGGTAAAGGATGTAGCGACAACAATTTTATAATTTACAAATGATTACATTGAGATAAATCCCACTACAAAGATTTGTATATAACTGTTCATTTAACAAAGAAGATTAACCTTCTGTTCATTAAATTAAAACAGGATAATTGCTGTATGTAAAGTGAGATATATCAAATATGGAAAATATTTAAATCACATCACATCAACCTATAACAAATTTTGATATCTAAAGTAGTCAATAATTTGATTACAAATTGAAATGCACAAAAACTTGAACAAAAGTATGATAAATTGAAGCTAAAGCTGTACCAAAAATCCACTTTCATTCGAGTCTGTATAATCATCAGTCCATAGTCTCTTCTCTCCCAGCAGTGATGGCTTGTTTACAAAAATAATAGGTATATAAAGGCCACAGGATGAAAACATTCCTTGTGGAAATTATCAAAACTGTTTGCAAAAAATATGGGAACAATCTCCCAAATTCCTATTCCTATCTAAGACTAACAGCCTAATCCAAAACTATGTAAAACAAATCATGTTGACAGATGCCACAATCGATCCAATTTCCTTTGAGATTCGTGTGTACCTGTAGATGCACAAAAATACACGATTTCAGATTGTGTTTAGTTGTAAAATCAACAAAAACTCAAATTTTATGACTGGCTACAGAATCTCACGATTCTGTAGCTAGTTATTATTTACAAACAGAATCATATTTGTATCAATTCCATCATAACAGAAATAGATACGATAAGAAAACAAATCGTTTATGCTAATTCAAAACAAACAAAATCATTCTAACATCATTGTTGAAATACCATACCTTGGTTTCAGGGATACGATTCGATCAAGCTATTTTTGAGTTTACAATGGCAGTGGCTACCTCTACATATTTGAAAACCATAGAGCCTGTAGTCTTCTGCCTTTTATCATTAGCTAGCAATCTATCATTTTCTTTGGTTAACACAGTTACTTGGTCCTCCGAGGACTTGATTCGAGATTGGAGCAAAGGGACATCTGTATAATATCAGTGAAGCCAAGAGTTGCATTCATTGCACTGTGGTTGATCAGGCTGTGTAATCACAGGTGAGGGATCTCTTAAATTACCATTAGTTCCACTGTCGAGCTTGATCCCGAGGAAATTAGGGTCATCTCTAAGGCACGGTGGGAGGTTCGATACGTAGTCATAGGGATTGGATAAACAAAGGCCTTGTGAGTATGGATACTCCTCGGTTAGAAACCGCTCGATTTCAGAATCAGAATCTTCACTCAATACAATTCGTTTCTAATCTGTGTTTTGTTTAGGCTTATTCCGAGCACACCTTGATACCCAGCGCGCAACCTTCTTACCCTTGAAATTGAAATCATTGTTACCCTTACCTTTTTTCCTTGAAGGCCTCTTAGTAGGCTTAGCACTGTCTTTTAAACATGAGTCAGGCAGGGTGTCGGGTAGGTTATCATTCGGGTAGGTCGAGGGTTCAACAAAGGGTAAGAGTGTAGGAGGGGGCACGACAGGCCCGACAAGGGTTTCGGTGACCACGGTTTTGTCCACTTGACCAATTTCAGGATTGGCAAAGCAATTCCTCAACAAGAAATCTTTCCAACAGTCTCCACTCAACCTCAAATGATGGACTATAACAATTTTAATTGAACAGTGGTGGAAGAGGGTGGAGTCGGCCTTCTCCCTATTGAATCATTTAGCCATTTTATACAAACTGCGAAGGAGGAAATGTGGCATATTCAAAGGAAAATCTATGAAACTCATGAGCAACCGTACGTGGTAAAGGAAAACTAAACCGTATCTACCCTCGCATGTAATGAATTGCTTAATAATGGCCAAAAAATCATGCCACCTAGACTTAAGAGTTGTAAATGACATACCTTTGTCACAACTATTGATTTTCCTTGAGGTAAACAGGAGCGGCCATGGTTCTTCATCAACCTTAGAATTTTTAAACCATTTATGCCCTTTGGCTATTAGACCAGTGGCTGAGCTAAGGAAATCCTCATTCAATTCGAGTTGGATGTCCCCAACTTTGGCCCTGCATCCATCGAATGTAAGTGCAAATTTTTGAGCGACCGCGAGGTTGAAACCCTCGAACTTCTCAATAAAATCCCTCCACCCATTCCTCTCGAGGTCCTCTCGGGCGTTATCAAATAAAAACAGAGCTTGAATTCCGTTGGGTTCGATTCGCACTAAAGGAGCCATAGAAGATAACACATAGTCAACAGGGTAATCGGTGATGGGTTTGACAGGGTAGACATAGAACCATTTTCCCACAGGTTTTCCCAAAACAAACAAAGTCAGCCCACAATGCAAGGCAGAACGTTAATTCTTATGCGTGCGAGGGTGGTGGAGTAAATTGAAATGATGTTAAACTATCATGTCAGCTGTACAATGAACGACGCCTATTCAAATCATAACCATGCATATCCAAAAAAGATTTTAACCAAATGAAATATCAAATAACCATTTGAAAACCATGGTGTTCATAACCAAAAATCGGTCTGAATGTTAAATAAACAATAGCATTTGTATGATTTGAAAGAAACCAATATATCGAACATTGCACCAACGATTCGACCCCAAAATTAATGTGTTCAATAAAACAATTACACCAAGAATTTGATCAAAGACACCAAAATATCATATAACCATTGCTAAATCGAAACCATATTGACAATGGTCAAATGCAAAGTGAGTGGAGGTTTGGTGTTTTGATAAATGTATGACCAGTAGTGAGTTGGAGGTAAAAGAGTTATGGCCACATAAACAAAACGATTTATAACAATCCAAAAGATGATTTTAACGCAATCAACCTGACTTCCAACTCAAGGTTTTCATGCTTGCATTCGTGAAAATGAAAACGAAAAGCAGGTATGTGAAAGCGAAAGATAATAGTGTCATTTTATTTTAAAAAAATGCGACGAGTAATGCAGGTTCAAAAACCCTTGTGTAGGCAGCTTGTTAGGAAAAGATAGAAATGACAATGGTTGCCAACAATGGCGACACACTGGTAGAAGCAATTATCTCTGCCAAACGAACAAATCTAGATTAGAATAATTAGAATAATTCTAACTCAAAAAAAACTAGAAAATTGTTTAAACATCATCATCAGTCATAAAAATTTCAGCTGGTTATTTTAAAAGATGAAAACTGATAACCGTCTTAATAAAAGCGAGTCACGATATTAAGGATAAAATCTCCAATACTATTGACAGAGCCACTGCTGCCAGCAAGCGTCCATAGCCTCGACAGGGTTTCCATTTAACCCACTCTGATATCCGTATCCTACCAAGAAGTTCCAGGTCAGAATAAAGGACATTTTAAGGTCAAGAGATTCCATATTTGTAAATTTTCATATACTCGACATTGCTTCGCTGCCAGCGGGCTTGTTCAGTACCTCGACGAAGTTATCTTAGCGTCATGCATGCATTTACTCGCTGCCAGTAGATCTGTTCAGTATCCCGTCTGGTTTACAAGCACTTACCACAACTCTTTAATGATTTATTTGGTTTTTAAAGATATATAATTGAGCGGGGTGACGCTGAAAATTATGATATTTTGGACATACTTTAATAAATTATAGACCTTGAGAGAATTTTTTAACTATTCTCCATTAAGATCTAGAGATGGTTTGTTTATAAAACCGACCTTCGAAGGCAGGGACACATCTTCTGAGTTATTCCCTTAAGGAATAGGGACAGCGTAAGAAGAAAATGGATGATCGTGACATGCTTCAATTACAGATTGAAATCAATAAACTTCTTTCAAACAATAGGCTTTCCTTAACATGGCTGTAAATTTCGAAAGCATATCACAATTGATGTTTAGACAAACTTTCAGCAGTCATTTTAGAGGAAATTTTTTTCTGTTCTCTTAGTCTGAACAGTTAATGATGCATGTATATGTATTTCAAAAGTAAAAACTGATAAGTGCAAGGGAGAAATCAAAACCACAATAGCAAAAGAAAATGAAAAGCAAACAAAGGAAAAATATTTACACAGTGTACACAGGGTTGTCGTCAAGTGAAATACCTTTTTAGAGCTTGGCCATTCACGAGATAGGTGTCTGGCTGTCCCTCTAAACTTTGTAATCTGAAAGAGCTGGGACCCAATTTCTTAGCAATTAAAAACAGTCCTAGCCATAAGTTCTAAAACTTCGTATGCTCTCCCTTTCCCTCATGTGGTTTGTCCCATTTCAGGACAAGGTCACCTACTTCAAAGTTCCTGTCTGAGGCAGAGTTGGAATCAAAACAACTTTTAACCACAAGTTGATGTTGATCTAACTTTCATTTTGCTTGAGCCCTTACCTTTTCTAGTTTTAATAATGTGTTAATTCGATTCTCCAAAGGGGGGCAGTCCACTTCCTGTATTTTCTATGATAGTTGCAGTGAGGGAAGAAGAATATGTGGTGGCAGAATTGCTTCTCTGCCATAGACGAGAAATAAGGGAGAGTTACTCACAACAGTTTTCAGAGTCATTCTATCAGCCCAGATTGCGTTTAACAGTGCATTATGCCAATTTTTGTGATTTTCAGATACCGTTCTCTTGATGATTTTAATCAGATTCTTATTAGTTGATTTTGCCAATCCATTGCCCTGAGGGTAATAGCCGGCATAATATTTTAATTTAATTCCTTTTTATAGAGTGAACTCACTCATCTCAAGAGACGAAAAATAAGAAGCATTATTGAATACTAAACAGTCAGGGATACCAAAACGAGTAATAATATTCGAATTTAAAAAGGTAATTACTTGACTGGTATTTACAGCTATTAATGGGGCATCTTCAGACCACCTGGTGAAGTAATTTGTGGTTGTTATGATAAAATTATGCTGCTGTGAGGATGGCGGATTGATTGGACCTATAATATCAAGACCCCACTGCTGAAAAGGCGAGTCTACTGAAACAGGCTGCAAAGGAAAGGTTGGTTTCTGTATCTGCCCGGATGCTTTTTGACAAATAATACACTTACGGCACAAGGAATGAGAATCTCTAAAAAGTGTAGGTCAGTAATAACCTGCTCTTAATACTTTATGGGCAGTGGTATCCCCACCAAAATTCCCACCAACTTCTCCTGCGTGCAATTCTAGTAAGACCTTTTCTGCTTCATCTTTCTCAAGACAACACATTAGTACTCCATCAAAATTTTGACGAAACAAAATACCATTAATCAATTGAAAGGAGGTAGTTTTTAATCTTAATGCTCTTATTTTAGTGGGATCTAGGTGACGGGGGGCTAACCCATGTTCAAGACATAATTTTATATCGTCATACCAGGGACTGACAAAGTTTTGTACACAACAAATTGAATTTTGGTTGTGTTGTCCTTGGTTTGACACGTCATTTTCTTCTTGTTGTCGTGCCGCTGAGTCAGTGACTAAATTGCATAGCCCTTGGCCTCTCAGTATTTGTGTTGGGGTGATTTCTATGTCATACTCTTGTAAGGAGGTGACCCAGTTCACCCTTTTTTCACCTAGTTCCTTCTGCACTAACAGATTTCTGACGCCCGGTTAGGGAACGATAATTCTCGTCCTAGATTTCAAAAGATAAGATCGAAAGTGCTTTACTTCTTTAAAAATAGCATACGCTTGTTGATCTACTGCTGGTTAATTAAGTTCTGCACCTTTGAAAGCAGAGCTCATAAAGGCAATTGGGACTTCGTTGTTTTCAACATTCTTTTGAGTTAGGATAGCAGTGTAGGAGTGGTCAGAAGCAAATGTGTAGAGCGTGAAGTCTTGCGAAAGGTCAGAGCTCATGAGAGAAGGAGCGTCTATTATGGCCTTTTTTATTGAATTAAAATCTTGGTTTTCTAAGGGTCCCCAATGATATTGTGCATCCTTCTTTATTAAATTCTGTAAAGGTCTCACCATTTCTGAGAAACTGGGGACGAATCTCCTAACAAAGTTTATCTGGCCTAAGAAAGACTGGATAGAATTTTTGGACGAGGGAGGGGGTTGTTTCGATATGACTTGATTCCTTTCAGTGTCGATAATCATCCCTTTTATTGACACAATAAATCCTAAGAGCTTACCTTGTTCTACTGCGAAGATATATTTTTTAGGACTCAAGGAAATGTCATACTTACGACATCGCTGTAGAATGACTCTCAAATGAGCTAGATGATCAGGTTTTTTTTTCGAGAATACAGTAACATCATCTAGGTAAAATATGACAGATTGATTGATTAAGCCTCGAAAAGCAATGTCCATCACTCTCTAGAAAGTGGCACCAACATTAATGAGTCCAAAGGGCATTTTCCTATAAGCGTAGGTGCCCCATGGAGTGCAGAAGGTAGTTTTAAGTTGGTCTGGAGGAGACATCAGGACTTGGTTGTACCCTAAAAAACCATCCAATAAGGATAATATTTGAGAACCAGATACATGTTGAAGGATCTGTTCCATGGGTGGGACATGGTAGTTGTCTTTATTAGATGCTCAATTAAGGTTTCAGAAATCGACGCATAGTTGGATTTCACAACTCTTTTTTCGGACAGGGACCATATTAGAGACCCATTGTGTGTGCCTAACTGGGAAAATTATCTTAGCATTCAGGAGTTTATTTAATTCTTTTTTGACGGTCAGTTCGAGCTTAGGGTGCATTTTTCTTAACTTTTGTTGAAACGGAAAGGTTTGGGGTTTCATAGGAATGACGTGTTGTATGATGCTAGGATCAAAGGTCTTTAGGTCGTCATACATCCATGCAAAAACATCTTTGAATTCCTTAAACAATTTAATAAACGCGGCTTTATCTTGTTCAAAACACCCCACCCCTAAATTAATGCACTGTGGATTATCATTAGTTCCCAAGTTTACTTTTTCATACGATAAAGAGGAACTATTTGTTTTACAGTTTACCGATTTTTTGAATATGTCTTGAGGATCATAAATTTTTTCTAATCTAACTACAGATTTAGGGATAGAATTTACCATGTCCGATGAAGATTCAGGAGATCTCGGATCTGGTATTACCGTGAAATCACTAAGATTCTCGTCATGAGTGCATTCATCGATCACTGCGCCTTGGAAAGTTTCTTCCATATGCAGGAAACTAATAATTTTTTGATCGTCGTCGAAGACTCTCCAATTCGTGATGTTGTCGGGAACGGATGGCCTGAACAACAGTTCGACGGAGACTGCATTTGGGGACAAGCCTTTTGCAGGAAAGAGTTTCGAAGCTACGTTAGCTAACAAATCGGCTTTCGAATTATTTAATCTAGGAATAGAATTTATGTTAAAAGAAGAAAACTTATTCATCAAATTCCATACCTTAGATTGGTAGCTTTTGATATGCGTGGATAAACAGTGGATATAATCTCTTACCTGTCTAACCACGATTTCTGAATCGCCAAAGACAGTCAAATTTTGAATGTTCATATNGTTGTTTGTACATTCAAATTCTAACCTACATGCAATCAGGGTTTTGTTACCTGCTGGATCAATAATAACGCAACTCGCACCAGCTCCTTCCTTGGACTTTGACCCTTCAAAGTAAAGAGACCATATTTGATTTTTATCAGGTGCATGAGACCATTGTGTAGAAACTTCTGGTTGCATATATGCCACAATCTCGGACTGTTGTTCCGGATTAGTGATAGCGGAAGTCTCGACCATGAAATTGCCGAAAAGGGTATCCATCCCTTGTATTTTGGGTGAATTGACAGAAGGTGTAAATGGTTCATTGGGATCATTTAAATCTTTCACTATGAACTTTAGGTAACGTTCACGATTTACCTTGATTTTATTGGGCTTGCCATTCTCGGGAAGCCACAGGTGAGACCAATCTGTCACGAAATAGCCGTGTAGCTGCTCTGACCAGTCTCTACTTAAAAACAAACCATAAAATTCTCGAATATCCACAACAATAATATCAATCACTTGATGAACTTTGGGGTTAGACAATAATCTTATAAGCACATTCCTTAATTCGCCTATAACTTTAACGCTAGTTCGATTAAGTTGGATGATCTTTAAGGTGGATGGTTCAAATTCAGCATTAATATTCTGACACAAAGACCATGACATTACATTGGAAGATGCCCTTGAGTCTACCATACAATTGTGCACGTTCCTATTAAAGATTTCAAAAGTTAACAAAAATAGAGGTACATTTCTGCGAGTACTAATGGTGGAAGCTTGTGGCTTTTTACTTGCAGCCTCTAAAGATAATTTATCTACATTTGTTACATTATTTATAGGAAGGTCTCTCTTCTCACGAGGATCAGAATTATTCTTAGCGGAGGCCTTCTGAGGAACTTTTGGGTTATTCTGAAAAACTTTGTCACTGCTTGGATTACCGTTTTTGCTATTCTCTGCGATATTCTGTAACATTGTTTGTAGCAAAAACGAAAATATTAATAATTCATAAACAAAAATGTTAGCCCTTAACGTTTTTAGATCTTCAACTAAATCATAATCTAAGTTTGGGTTTACATGACTCTATTTAGTCTCAGCTAATTTAGACTATTTTGGGGGTGAAGTCGTGGTGTTTTCAGAAGAAGGTTTATTTGTCGTCTTACTCCTAGTATTGTAGGGATGTATTGTCTCAAAATTAGCTTGAAAAATGCTATCCGAGAAGTGTCCAAAGATGTTTGGAGAAGATTCATCTTCTTCAACTGTCTCTTGTTCAACTACTTCCTCAGGAATCTCAAGGGGCATTAAGTTATTCTGGGCTTCTAGAATCGTTTGAATAGAGAATTGCAGGATTTCTAGATTTAAGCCTTCGGTATTTGAATTAGGTTGGTTGGTGGGAAAAGGCTTCCTAAACGGGGGTTTGTAAGGTCCTTTGCTCAAAGAATCTTCTTCAACCATCCTTTTCAAATCTATAACTTGATTTGACAATTTTTGAATGACTTTTGTTAAGTTTTCTAAATCTGAGCTTTCAGGTTGTGTTTTATTTTGGGCAGGTCTAGGGAGGATTTCGATCTTCTTTTTGGAAGATGAACTAGTCTCTATTTCGTTGCTAGTAGTGTCTTTTAAGATGAGGATGTATTTATCAATCTGACTGGCCTCTTCGAAGGCCTCTAACAACATGTCTTTCTTAGATCTCTTTACCTAAATGGCTATACTTTGATGTAAGGATTTCATACAATATGCTATGATAAGATTCTCAGCAGGCATCGAATCCGTAGGGATTCAGTTCTTTAGTGTTAAGAATATTTGGTTAAAGTCTTTGATTTTCTCTTTGGGGTTCATTCTTAAACTATAAAGCTCCATGACTAGAACTTCCGGGGACTTATCGTCTCCAAACTTCTCAAGAAAGGAGGATTCAAACTTCTCCAATGACACGATCGTATGGGGCTGCTGGGAAAAGTACCAGGTAGAGGCATTGCCCTCGAAAGTATAGGGGAACAACCTATAGACTACGTCTTCGTGCTCGAAATTACGGAGTCTAATGGCTAACATAAACTTTTTAATGTGATCTTCGGCGATCCGTTTAGAGTTAGGGTCAAACTTCGGGAGCCACTTCTTTGGATGTTTGGGTAAGGAATGTTGAGGCCCGGGTACAACTACTGCATCTTAGTCGAGCCAGGGTCTGGCAGGATTGTTCTGGTTGTCCATTGGTGTGGACGGTGTGGAAGGATGGGAAGAGGAACTTCCATCGTCAGAGGATTATTCTCCAGAAGAATAAGGGGATGATGGAGGTGGTGAGGGTGGTAAACCAGATCCTCCTGCTGTAGGAGTGAGGATTGGATCTATAGGGTTTAAAGTGAGGTTAGTGCCTCCAAGTTGTTCTTTGATATCAGAGAAATCTAATGGTTGGTCCAAAGGTTGATTTGGTTGCCTTAAATGGGTGAAGGCACTATGTGTTCTTAAGAGAGATTGGTGGACAATCTCTTGTACATCACCAACTGTGGGGTTTGGGGTTACTGGTTCAACTGTGATCTGTAGATCGTCGTTTGATGTGGTTGTTGTTTGAGGGATGATGTTGTCGTTTGAATGAATTCTTGTCACTATAGGTGAGCGGTTGGGTGGTGGAGGATTCTTACGACTGCCTCATGCCATTAATAATTTTCAGGCCCTCCTTCTAGTGCCATTTGTTGACAGGCGAAATTGACCGCTCGTCAACTGGAGGAGTGAATCCAGTCCGGGGTTGTCTAAATAACCCAAGCCGTTTGGATTAATCCACTCCGACGGGTTTAGTGGCTCCGTTGGCCGATCTAAGTCCTAGGAAAGTAAAGAAAAACTAAGCTAAAGAAAATAATCTAAGTGAAAAACAATTGCTGCAAACTATATACATGTCTAATATATATTCACAGTTCGCTAATTAATATTAATGAAATAATAATCCTACTTATTAATGTACAGTGTATTGATATATTAAATATCTACTACCTATACAGTATTTACAGAATACAAATTTTGATCGAAATATGCAAAATCATATATGGATTGTCTTATGACAGTGAAGCTAGTATTTTTTGATTTTTATAGTTTAAAATAAAAATAAAAAATGAAACAACAACTATCTAACTAAGAAATAAAAATAGTAATCTGTACTGTGTATCTATCTAAGCTACAGAGAATTCTCAAATGAATTAAACTATTAAAATAAAATAACAAACTAACCTGAAATCATCATCTCCTACTTGTCCTGTGCATGGGCATCTGTGTTCACTGTTTGATGAGGCCAACTCGCATCAGATTCTCCAATACTTCGCGTAAACATGAAGCAACAACGCTTATGAATTGCTAATGACAGAACAGGTAAAGGATGTAGCGACAACAATTTTATAATTTACAAATGATTACATTGAGATAAATCCCACTACAAAGATTTGTATATAACTGCTCATTTAACAAAGAAGATTAACCTTCTGTTCATTAAATTAAAACAGGATAATTGTTGTATGTAAAGTGAGATACATCAAATATGGAAAATATTTAAATCACATCACATCAACCTGTAACAAATTTTGATATCTAAAGTAGTCAATAATTTGATTACAAATTGAAATGCACAAAAACTTGAACAAAAGTATGATAAATTGAAGCTAAAGCCATACAAAAAATCCACTTTCATTCGATTCTGTATAATCATCAGTCCATAGTCTCTTCTCTCCCAGCAGTGATGGCTTGTTTACAAAAATAATAGGTATATAAAGGCCACAGGATGAAAACATTCCTTGTGGAAATTATCAAAACTGTTTGCAAAAAATATGGGAACAATCTCCCAAATTCCTATTCCTATCTAAGACTAACAGCCTAATCCAAAACTATGTAAAAAAAAACATGTTGACAGATGCCACAATCGATCCAATTTCCTTTGAAATTCATGTGTACCTGTAGATGCATAAATATACATGATTTCAGATTGTGTTTAGTTGTAAAATCAACAAAAACTCAAATTTTATGACCAGCTATAGAATCTCACGATTCTGTAGCTAGTTATTATTTACAAACAAAATCGTATTTGTATCAATTCCATCATAACAGAAATAGATACGATAAGCAAACAAATCATTTATGCTAATTCAAAACAAACAAAATCATTCTAAAATCATTGTTGAAATACCATACCTTGGTTTCAGGGATACGATCCGATCAAGCTATTTTTGAGTTAACAATGGCAGTGGCCGCCTCTACATTTTTGAAAACCACAGAGCCTGTAGTCTTCTTCCTTTTATCATTAACTAGCAATCTGTCATTTTCTTTGGTTAACATAGTTACTTGGTTCTCCAAGGACTTGATTCGGGATTGGAGCAGAGGGACATCTGTATAATATCGGTCAAGCCAAGAGTTGCATTCATTACACTGTGGTTGATCAGGCCGTGTAATCACAGGTGAGGGATCTCTTAAATTACCAGCAGTTCCACTGTCGAGCTTGATCCAGAGGAAATTAGGGTCATCTCTAAGGCACGGTGGGAGGTTTGATACGTAGTCATAGGGCTTGTATGAACAGAGGCTGTGTGAGTATGGATACTCCTCGGTTAGAAACCGCTCGATTTCAGAATCAGAATATTCATTCAATACAATTGGTTTCTGATCTGTGTTTTGTTTAGGCTTATTGCAAGCACACCTTGATACCCAATGCACAACCTTCTTACCCTTTCAATTGACATCGTTGTTACCCTTACCTTTTTTCGTTGCAGGCCTCTTAACAGGCTTAGCACTATCTTTTAAACATGAGTCAGGTAGGGTGTCGGGTAGGTTATCGTTCGGGTAGGTCGAGGGTTCAATAGAGGGTAAGAGTGTAGGAGGGGGCACGATAAACCCGACAAGGGTTTCGATGACCACGATTTTGTCCACTTGAACAATTTCAGGACTCAAAAAGCCATTCCTCAACAAGAAATCTTCCCAACAGTCTCCACTCAAACTCAAATGATGGACTATAACAATTTTAATTAAACAGTGGTGGAAGAGGCTAGAGTCGGCCTTCTCCCTCTTGAATCGTTTAGCCATTTTATACAAACTGCGAAGGAGGAAATGTGGCATATTCAAAGGAAAATCTATGAAACTCATGAGCAACCATAGGTGGTAAAGGAAAACTAAACCGTATCTACCCTCGCATGTAATGAATTGCTTAATAATGGCCAACAAATCATGCCACCTAGACTTAGGAGCTGTAACCGACATACCTTTGTCACAACTGTTGATTTTCCTTGAGGTAAACATGAGCGGCCATGGTACTTCATCAACCTTAGAATTTTTAAACCATTTCTGCCCTTTGTCTGGTAGACCAGTGGCTGAGCTAAGGAAATCCTCGTTCAATTCGAGTTGGATGTCCCCAACTTTGGCCCTGCATCCATCGAATGTAAGTGAAAATTGTTGAGGGACCGTGAGGTTGAAACCCTCAAACTTCTCAATAAAAACCCTCCACCCATTCCTCTCGAGGTCCTCTTGGGCATTATCAAATAACAAAAAATCTTGAACGACGTTGGGTTCGATTCGCACTACAGGAGCCATAGCAGATAAAACACGGTCAACAGGGTAATCGGTGAGGGGTTTGACAGGGTAGACATAGAACCATTTTCCCCCAGGTTTTCCCAAAACAAACAAAGGCAGCCCACAATGCAAGGCAGGATGTTAATGCTTATGCGTGCGAGGGTGGTGGAGTAAATTTAAATGATGTAAAATTATCATGTCGGTTGTACAATGAACGACACCTATTCAAATCATAAAAATGCATATCCAAAAAAGATTTTAACCAAATGAAATATCAAATAACCATTTGAAAACCATGGTGTTCATAACCAAAAATCAGTCTGAATGTTAAATAAACAATAGAATTTGTATGATTTGAAAGAAACCAATATATCGAACATTGCACCAACGATTCGACCCCAAAATTAATGTGTTCAATAAAACCATTACACCAAGAATTTGATCAAAGACACCAAAATATCATATAACCATTGCTAAATCGAAACCATATTGACAATGGTCAAATGAAAAGTGAGTGGAGGTTTGGTGTTTTGATAAATGTATGACCAGTAGTGAGTTGGAGGTAAAAGAGTTATGACCACATAAACAAAAAGATTTATAACAATCCAAAAGACGATTTTAACGCAATCAACATGACTTCCAACTCAAGGTTTTCACGCTTGCAGTCATAAAAATGAAAACGAAAAGCAGGTATGTGAAAACGAAAGGCAATAGTGTCGTTTTATTTAAAAAAAATGCGACGAGTAATGCGGGTTCAAAAACCCTTGTGTAGGCAGCTTGTAAGGAAAAGATAGAAATGACAATGGCTGCCAACACATACCTAGACTCATACTTTCGAAGCAAATTTTTTTTCTTATCTTACCTTTAGCAGAGCACAAAGCTTTGAGATCTTACCTCTTTTCTTTAGATTTGGTTCCTTTATTAGCACATATCTTCGCAAGCTAAGTAGAATATTGTGCACTACATCAATATATCTATGTGAAAATCTTTCTCTTTTCTTCAGCTCCCAACAATCACAATTTTAGGTCTCAACAATGGAACCATTTGTTGGCACAAGGGAATACCCAGGGTTCAATGCTTCAACAACGGACCAAAAAAACCCTAACTACTGGCCCTTTCAGCAACACCTGTGAAGAAGATGAATTCTCACTCGAGGTAGAGGTAGGGGGGTTGTAGGACTCAGGTGTCTACAACCTAGCTGGGACATAGATCTGTGATTACAACACTTAACATAGCATTTATCCAATACCATGCATTAGTTCATACATCCATTCACACTGTATATTAAACCATAGATACAAAACAATGCAGTAGCAACGATCAAGTACTTTTCATCACTTAGCACATAGTTATTGGATCATATCTAACATTCATTTATCATCAATAGATAACTAAGCATCCATATATCTATCTAGCATACATAAATACCAATACACTAAAATATAAACAACATAAACAATATCAACAACATCGTACAAAGCACATCAACACAGGATATGCGTGGTTCACCCTAGTGTGGGGCTACGTCCACCAACTGTTCTTCTCCTTTGTTAGTCTTCAAACTTCTTACATTCCTTTTCTCCTGTGCATAAAGACACAAAGATAACTCCACAATGGATAGGAGATCTGCTCACACCTTGCCAGATTCTCCTTCCCTGAATTAGGTCAGGGCACAAAGCCTTACACAGTCTGTGCACAAAGTCTCTTACAATCACTTTCACTTAGCTCTAAGAGTCTTAACATACTTTAGTCAAGCACTAAGCCCATGACCTCAAAATTGACACCTACTTACATTTCCTAGCTACTTATTTATACATTAAAAAAAGGCCTAAACATGGCTAAACCCATGGGACGACATCCCATACCCATTACATAAACTCTAATAGCCCAAAAATCCCATACAAATGGGTGAGATCCTGCGATCTCTTCTTTTTCTGGGCACTCCGTCTTCAACCAGCCTGTCGAAGTCCCAAAAATGGTCAAACACGACCATCATTTCCTCAAAACTTGGTCGAGGGCCAACACTATTCCTTTAAAAAAACCAAAGAAGAATATCAACATTCATAAGTAGGAACCACAAAGGATATGGGTACGGAAGTAGGATCAATTCAACACTAAAGAATGCATGCTTTCTCTACAAGCCCAACACAAGAAACATGGATGGTATGTTTACAATGGTTTCTAAAAGCACATTATAGGTGATAAGGACATATTTATAACTATGAAATAGAAAAAAGATGGATCAGTTTCATTTGGAAATGAAAAATCAGCCATAATCATAGGAAATGGTACAGTCAATCTTGGAAGCAAGGATTGCAAGGTATAAAATGTACTACTAGTTGAAGACATGAAGCAAAATCTACTAAGTGTAAGTCAAATGTGTGATCAAGGAAAAACAAATTTGTTTGACTCAGAGAAATGTGAGATATGGAAAGAAGGATTAGGAAAATTAGTGGCTAAATCTAAAAGAACTCCAAGCAACATATATGTACTAAACGAAATTGGAAAGGAAATATGTTTCCTAGGAAAGGATGATGAAAGTTGGCTCTGGCACAGAATAATGGGTCACATAGTTTTTTATAATCTTGTCAAAATCAATAGAAGGGAAGCAGTAAGATAAATGTATGAGATCTCGAAGCTAACAAACACTCTATGCAAGCATTGTCTACAGGGAAAACAAACCAGAACGAAATTCAAATCAAAGGAATAATCCACAACAAAACCACCAGAGATTGTACATACAGATCTGTGTGGACCAACAAGAACAAAGGGATTGAATGGAGAATTGTACTTGATGCTACTAGTTGATGACTACACAAGGATGCCTGCAGTTTTATTTCTAAGGAAGAAGTCATAGGCATTTAAACACTTCAATATATACAAGGAAATGGTCGAAACTGAAACATAATAAGAAAACAAGTGTTTGATATCAGACAATGGAGGAGAGTTTACATCAAAGGAATTCATATATTTTTGTAGGGAACATGGGATAAAGAGACATATCTCAGCAGCCGGGACACCTCATCAAAATGGAGTTGTCAAAAGGAAGAACAAAACAGTGCAAGAAATAACCATAACCATGTTGAAAGAATCCATGTTTAAAGATGTCTTTTGGGTACAAGAAGTACATACAATAGTTTATATTCAGAATAAGGGAATCCTTAGAAATAATAGTGGTAATACCCCCTACAAGATTTGGAAAGGAAGACCAAAAAATGGGAATCATTTCAGAGTGTTTGGAAGCAAATGCTATATCAAGAGAGAAGATGGCAAGATTGGAAAAATTGACTCTCAAGTTGATAAAGGCATATTGATTGGGTACTGAAACAAAATAAAAACATAAAAATGATTCAATTTAGGTCTAAACAAAATATTGGAAAGAATCAATGTGAAGATTGATGAAAGGTATGGATGAAAGATAAAAGAAAGAAGAAAACATTCAGTGGGATGGTATCATGAAGAAGATTTGAAAGAAGAAGAAATAGATGAAGAATCAGATGAAGAAGAAGAGAATCTAGAAGCAGAGCAAGAACAACAATATATTCATATACCTCTAAAGACACCTAACAGATGAGTGCCAAAAAATCATCCTCCAGAATATATCATTGGAAATAAATATACAGGAGTTGAAACTCAAAGAATAATACATTTACTAGAACAACAACACCTAGCACTATTATCCACAACTGAACCGAGAATTTTTGAAGAAGCCAACAAGGATGAATACTAGATCAAATATATGGATGACGATTTAGATTAGATAGAGAAGAATGACACTTGGGAACTGATTCCAAGGCTGAAGAAAAATAATGCGATTGGTACAAAGTGGGTCTTCAGAAACAAATTGAACATGGATGCATAGGTTACCAGGAATAAAGCAAGATTGTTATGTAAAGGATACACTCAGGTTGAAGGTATACATTTTGAATATACCTTTTCCCCAGTTTCTATAATGGAAGGAATCAGGTTGATTCTAGATTATGCATGCTCCAAAAATATCAAATTGTATCAAATGGATGTCAAATCATCCTTCCTAAATGGAGAGTTAGAAGAAGAAGTATACATCGAGAAACCTTAATGATTTCAGCTATCATAAAAGGAAAACTATGTTTGCAGGTTGAATAAGGCCCTATATGGTCTCAAAACATACCCTAGATAATGGTATTCAAGATTGGATAGATACTTATAGCAGCAAGGGTGTAGAAAAGGAAATGCAGAAAATAATCTCTACATAAAGGCAAATCAAGATAGTATCATGTTAATTGAAGTTTATGTTGATGATATTATTTTTCGAAGTGATGATGATAGGATGAGTCAAAAAAATTCCAAAGACATGCAAAATGAGTTCGATATGTCGTTACTTGGAGAGTTTTCATTCTTTTTGGGACTAGAGATATGTCAGAGAAACAAAAGTATCTTCATCTCTTAGATCAAGTACATCAAATAAATTATAAAAAAGTTTGGAATGGAAGATTGAAAACTAGTCAGTACTCCTATGAATACCAGTTGAAAGTTAAGTAAGGATGATGATTCTAAAGATGTAGACCATATATTGTACAAATCAATGATTGACAACTTACTCTATGTGAAATATTCTAGATCGAATGTGATGTAGGAATTTGGATTGGTTGCAAGGTTTCAAGAAGCACCAAAGGAATCACATATTATGGCAATAAATAGGATATTCATATATCTAAAGGGTATAGAATATTTTGGATTATGGTATCCAAAAGGGAATGATTTATCTCTCGTTGCTTACATAGATGAAAATTGGGCATGTAGCATTGATGATAAAAGAAGTATAAGTGGAACATATTTCTACTTTGGTGAGTTCCTGGTATCATGGTTAAGAAAGAAACAATCATCAGTATCTTTGTCTACAACAAAACCATAGTATATTACAACAACAACATGTTGTACTCAGGTTATATGGATGAAACAAAATTTGAAGGATATACAAGTTGAATATGATGAGCCAATTTCAATATTTTGTGATAACACCAGTTCCATAAGTATCTCAAAGAATCCAATTATGCACTCCAATATGAAACACATTTCGATCAAGTTTCACTTTTCATGATAACAGGTTGCAGAGAATAACATCAGGGTCAATTATGTTGGGACAAAAGAGTAGATTGCATATATCTTCACCAAAACCCTTCCAAGGGAGGCCTTTTAGTATCTTCGAGAGAAACTTGGAGTATTTTATGCCCCACAATGTTTTTTGAATGATTTTATATATGTCATGGATTTACACGAAGTAGCACCACATAGAGTAAAAGGAAAATTCATATAGGGGGAGCATTCCAAAGGACAATTCATATAGGGGGAGCAACCCCAAGGAGGATTACCCTTTGCAATTGATGCCAAAGGGGGAGAGAACGAACATATGTATGGAAATGGAGAGAAGTAATAGATGCATAGAGACAAAGGGAACGATGGTCATAGGGGGAGAAATGATCACGGGGGGATCATGAGCAGGGGAATGAGTCTTCCCATGCCATCAATGTTTCCATAAATGCCAAAGGGGGGGATTGTTGGATAGTTGGTTGTCATTGATGTAAATGAGTAGTGGATTTATGTCAACTAATGCGATGGGTGTATCTGGAGAATTATCCAAAGTGATCCCCTTATGGTGTAGCTCTAAGCATGGACGTCATGGGAAGATGCTTTGAAGAATCCTACAAGAAACCCCTAAGTATGGTTAAGTATATTGTAATTGATCATGGAATAGGTCATGAAGGATAAATGAAGGTAACTCACTATTGGATATTAATCTCTCTAACTACTTCTTGGGATGACCTAGGTTCAGATCTAAACATGTTTCCAAAAAAACCCTCTAAAACTATCGGCCCTTCTGGTAAACCAGAAGGAAACATAGCACACATAATGCACTGCGCAGTCTCACCTGAGATAATTCTATGGGTGAATGTAATTCTTAGGTGCTTGTAGTATAGGATTGAGTGGGGATATTGGATTGGATTTGATCTTCTCAGGCCTTACACTGGTTACTCAATCTATTATTCTTAAGATCCATTCATCAATTAACCCCTTACATGAAATATAATATATCTAGCTAACCACATAGGTATAAATCAATCATTAACAAGAATTAAACATGATAAACCATTAACAGAAAGAAACAAGACATTCAATAATCACATAGTACACATAGTTTACCATGGTTGACCCCTCCTGGGGTAGATCCACAAAGATCCGGCTTCTTAGGCTCTTTTATTTAGGTTTCTACAAAATATGGTGTTGCGCGCACTACAAATCTGATCATACAATTATGAAACATGCTCCACAACCTCTGTGAGGTGGACTAGATCACACCAAGATCCTCATCTTGTGATCTAACCCTCAAGATTTAGCTACCCGACTCTTCTACAACTCAACAACTTGCAAAAGGGTACCATAACAATTTCTTACAATTCATAATTAACTTGGAACACACTTTCAATCAACAAAAACCACTCGGTACCCATACCTAGACCTCCTAGGTGCCTATTTATACTATTTTACAGTCTTATTAGTCGTTACAATCGCCTTCCAAAAACCCAACCCTAAAATGGTTAGGTTTTCCTACTTTCATGCCTTGCATGCTTTCCTCCTTTGCATGTGACTTTGCCTTGCACGTGATACTTTTCCCACCAGTTGTTCTTATCCCAAATTGGTCCTTACCTTACCAAAATTGGGTATTTCCTCAAAATAGGCCTACACCCAACAGGCCCCCAAAACTAACATGTGGCTCATCCCAAGCCAACTAGGCAGTGCACGCTCCCTGAACAGCCTTTGTAGGATGCAAAACTTGTCTGCAAGTTCCCTTCCTTTTTCCTGGACCTTAACGACTTTTCCTGTCAGTGTCTCTACTGACTGCGATGTGATCTCCTCATGGAAGAGTGTTACACTCTTTGTGTGTGTCTATGCCATGCTCTTCTCCTCCTCCTCTAGTTGTGCATTCATCTGCGTTGTTTGTTCTTGGAGTGGTTCCACTTCCTCTTGTCTCTCATGTTTCTTCCTCTGCGTGGATTATAAGTTCTCTTGTAGCTTCTGTAAGTTTTGATTTCCTTTTAAGCGCTCTGTAACACTCATTTTCTTATGCTTTTGTCTAATCTCTTGGATAGTTTTTATTTCTCTTTCTTCTTCTTGGTCCCACTATTGGACCTTCTCATCCTCCTCCAGTGTTGTCCATATTTGCGCTGCTCGGTCGAACAATTATGCTACTGCACTGACTTGTTTCTCCATCTCGCCTATTTGAAATGAAACTTCTTTCTTCCTTTGTTCTCTCACCTCCAGAGGACTCATGGGCTTCAATTTTTCCTTTAGCTCCTCAATATCTTTCCTATACTAATTGATGGTTTGTGAAATGAGATTAAGCTTCTCCTATGTGCTTTCGTTCTCTTCTTGCGCGCTGTCAGGGATGAGATTATACATCATTTTTAGAACCTATTCCATTTTGTTTGCGCCTTCTTTTTCATCCTTAGTTTTGATCTTGACATTCTCAACTACTAGTTCTAAGGCTTCCTTTGCATTCTTCATATGCTTCAATTCTACTACATCTGTTCTTGTGCCTGACTATACCTCCTGTGTGATACTGAATTGAATCTTGTACAATTCCTTAGTTGTATTATTTCCATTACCAACTCTACCTTCACCAAATTCTTCATTGGCATCTGGGCTATGGATTCATCCATCTGTAGCATGTTGGATGTGACTTGAAAGTTTGGAACCACCTGTGATATGGTCTGGATAGTGTCTTGTTCTCTTGGTGCATTCCTTGCCTCTCCTTCTATTCTTACGGGGAAGGGCTTTGTTCTCCTTTCAGGCCTATGTGCTACTCTCATCTACTCTAGGACCTACCTTATGTCTACCAGCTCATATTGAATTCAATCTCTTTGGTGTTGGGCATTTTTGAACTCCTCAACTACGCATTCCTATACTTTTTCTGCCACAAGGTCGACGTCTTCCTCAGTAATCGTTTACTCTAGAAACTACTTGTGATCCTTGGCCTTCTTGTGCAACCCCCCTGTGTGTATGATTGGTCGCTTGGGTGGCCCTGTTTCCTGTGGAGTGGCTATCGAGGGGGTTGTTGGAAAATGTTTAACAAGTAGCATATGCTTGTCATTGATGGCAAGTACAACAGTGATGATGGCTTGAGTACAACAATGATGATCAACAGGCAAATAGAATATAAGTCCAGGAAGATCAAATGATTGAAGGCAACAAAACATTGACAAAATGATCGAAGGCCCAAGAATCATTTCTGATCGTTGGATCTCATTCAAAATTCCTGAAAGAACGTGGGTCGTCAGATCAGAATATAGACAAGAAGAGCGTTGAACAGGAGGACAGATCTCAGACGTTAGATCTGAGTGTAGGGTCCGACCACCGTTGGATCGAGGAGAACCTGCACGTTCTTTAAAGTGCAAGGAGTAGAGGGCTCACAAATCTCGACATCATGAGGGCCGTCATATATGAATAAAGACAAGAAGAGCGTGCTGAAGAGGAGGATAGATCTAAGGTGTAAGATCTGAGCGCAGGGTCCGACCACTGTTGGATCGAGGAAAACCTGCACGATCTTTAAAAGTGCAAGGAGTAGAGGGCTCACAAATCCTGAAAGCAGGAGGACCGTCCATCTCAGGGAGTTAAGTGGACCATTGATCCGACTCCCTATCGGAGTTTCGGGGATTGAGAGTTGGAGATGTCAAAGAATATTGACATCAAGAATCCCGAAATCGTGATGTGTGAAATCCAAACTGAATCTGAACCGTTAGATCAAGATGTGATCTAGACCGTCGACCCGACTCACGTCAGCTAGGAACACGTGGCACAACTAGGTAATGACAAGTGTCAGATTGATTCAACATGCCAAGCACACGTAAGTCACGAATCAGGGTGAGACGTGGCAGTTATTTAACGCATGTGATGTCAGTAGACTTACACCATGTTGGAGTTTCGAGGATCGCGTGTTGGAAATGTCAAAGAAACATTGCAACAGGAATCCCGATTTTGCGATATGCAAAATCATGACTTAAATCGCAGTCGTTGAATCAAGATCAAATCTGGACCGTTGATTCCAGTCCTTGTCGGAGTTTCGAGGATCGCGTGTTGGAAATGTCAAAGAAACATTGCAATAGGAATCTCGATATCGCGATATGTGAAATCGCGATGTAATCTGAGCCATCAGATTAATGTTGAATCTGGACCATTGATTCCAGTCCTTGTCGGAGTTTCGAGGATCGAGTGTTGAAGTTGACAAAGAACATTCACCACAGGAATGTCGATTTCGTGATATGCGAAATCATGATGTAATATGAGCCGTCAGATCAAGCTTTGATCTGGATCGTTGATTCCAGTCAATGGAGAGGCATCGGGGATCGAGAGTTGGAAATGTCAAATATTAATGACATCAAGAATCCCGATATCGCGATATGCGAAATCACGATTTAATTATAGCCATTGAATAGAGATCAGATCTGGATCGTTGATCAAACTCCATATCAGAGTTTCATGAATCGCGACATAGAGAGGCAAAGAACTCAATGCATCAAGAATGCCGAAATCGCAAAATCGCGATTCAATCGTATCCGTTGAATCAAGATTAGATCTGGACCATGGAATCACAGGACATGTGGCAAGTGATCAAAATTTCGTTGACTTGGGGTCAACGGAGCATAGTGTCGAAAATCAC
>SNQJ01S0045604.1:18737-38901 GCA_010110895.2 Picea sitchensis | reverse complement strand
CCAGGGAGTTGGTGCTTCCTTCTAGTTGGTGCTAGAGAAACCAGGGAGTTGGTGCTTCCTTCTAGTGGATGCTAGAGAAAACAGAGAGTTGGTTCTCTCAGCAAGTTGCAACTTGCAAAACTGAGGTTGTATCCTCATTATGAGTTGGTGCTCATATGTATGATACTATAAAGAATGTAACTATTACTTATCATATAAAGAAAAAGCGGTTTTTACCCTGCATGGGTTTCCTCGGGAAATATTTGTCTCTGTGTTTCTCATATATGTGAATGATGCTGAAAGTGCCATTGTTTGTTTCCCTGCATTATTGTGATCATCATTCAGTGTTTCTACAAAGAGTTTAAAAGAAGAATAATTGTTTAAGCATGGTAACAACTGATTCACCCCCCCCCCTCTCAGTTGTCCAACAGGGGTTTCTTGAATTGTTGTGTCCCCCACTCCTTGTTCTACTTGTGATAGGGCAGTTTCCTTTTTCCCTTCCTGCGCATCCTTATTTGGCACACTCCCCTTCTTCTGTTGCACTGACTTCTAGCTGGGATTCAACTTTTTGGGCACAACGTTGTCTCCTGCAAGTTTCTTCGATACGCATGTTTCTTCCTCCTTGCTTGTAGGCACTTTCTTATGGATGACTGGGATCTTCTAGTCATCCTTCCAATCCCTCATTTCCATTTCGACCTCTTCTACGCAGATGTAGTATCGTAGTTGTAACCATTCCTTCTGTGGATCTCTGCGTGCTTCGACCCACATGTTGTGGTGCGCGGATCTGAAATTTGAAATACCTTGGTATTGCACGACAACCTCTGGAGTGATCCTCTATGTGTTTGTTATGTTTTCTTGGATGTTGTTGAAGTACCATGCAAAGGTACATGTTTTCCACATCTTCTCTTGGGGTCGGAAGTGCTCCCCATTGAGGTATAACATGTTGCATGGAAACGACCTATCTTGTTACAAAAATAAGAATATGGTGGCTCCCTCCACCAAACTAATTCTATTAGGATTAATAGCCAGGAAAAATGAAAGTCTAACCCCAAGTACTACACATCATTGTCTTCTTCGAGGAGTAGGTTTAACAGATAAGGGGCCCAACTGAGCATGGTGCCATTGGTGCACTGTGTTGTAGTTGTGACAACCCCTTCCAAGACTTTCTCCTTGTGGCACTTTCTTA
This sequence comes from Picea sitchensis, assembly GCA_010110895.2. Taxonomy (NCBI): domain Eukaryota; kingdom Viridiplantae; phylum Streptophyta; class Pinopsida; order Pinales; family Pinaceae; genus Picea; species Picea sitchensis. The sequence goes on along the minus strand of SNQJ01S0045604.1, from coordinate 37,736 downwards.
ACATCTTGCATGTTATAAACTTTATGGCCATTCTCATCACTGATTCTTTTTATTATTATCCTAGGTGAGCCCCTCTTTGTGTAATAGGTTTTCTTCATCTCCTAGGCAAGATATTTCTCCTTTGTTTTGTCCTCTAGGTATTGTGTGGGACTCTCACCCATGGATGGAAAACCTGTGATGAATGCAATAAATGCGATGTTGATTGAGACAGGTTCCTCCAGCAATAAGAAGCCTCCATGGAGGACCACCATTAACTTCTTGATGTAGTTATTTACCTCCTCCCCCCTTCCAAAATGGGGAATTTCTACTAGGTTTATGATACCTGTGTTAGCCAGGCCGACTGCCCATTGTTTTGGTTACAGTATAGGGTCACCAAAGGGTCTTGTGCCTATGTTGTCCATGTATACCTGCTATGCAAATTCTGGGAATTTTCCAATGTCATCCACATCATGGTCCGAATATTTCATATTTTCCATTCAACCCAAAAGTGTTGGCGTGGTGTGAAATCCCTATGGAATTCACAATAGTACAATTACTATGTCGGGATGCTTGCGCAAAGATCGTGCAATGGGTTTTTTTCCCTTTCTTCTAACCGGTGAGCTAGAGGTCCCAGCCTCTTCTTACCTATGCTCTGCACCCGTATCTGGATGCTCGATTATGTCTTCAACCAACCCCTCCTACTATTTTTCATACACTGCTTCAAGTTGTGGTCTTGGTGTGACAACCTCTATGTTCTCGCCGGCTTCACCATTTGTTCTCTGAGCTTCTTCATCCCTCACAAGTTGTTGTAGGGTGCCTACATCATTTGTTTGTCATCCATGCGAATCTATTTCCATGGTAATCGTTGTTGGATCTTGGGCTTCTTCCTCCACTGGTGTGGGGCTTTCTATCTCGACACATCGTGAGGGAATTGCATCAACATCAACGAATCCCTCTCTCTTTGTGGTTTCTTATTCGGCCTCAACGGTTTCATGAGGCATTCTCACACTAATGCGGGTTTTCCTCATTGTTTGGCTCGGTGCGCCAATATTCAGTGGTTTCATTGTGGGTATTTCTCACTTTTTTTCGAATGGGCTTTGATTGGTTCACATTGTGCACTCATCCATTCTCCTATGCTCTATGTGCTCTCTACCACTGCAAGTTTCCAATTTCACAATAAATTGTATTGTGCATGTGTTTCCCATTTATAATAAGGTGTCGTCAATTCTATGAAGATTCTCAGAGAAGATTCCCTGGTTGCGATTAATGAAATGAACCTTTTTGAGTATGTTCCATTTAATTTCATAAATGTCGCCAGTTGGCGCCTTTTTGTCGTAACCGTCATTTTTCTCCTTTTTTGACCGTTGTTCCTTTTTTCGGTGTGCTGAACTTTTTAAGTGTGCCATGCATTTCCACTGTGATTTGTCTTTAGTGCGCAGTGTTTTTCTTTCTTGTTTTCTATTTGTTGCACGCAAACATTTTTCCTTTTGTTGCGCTGAGTTCACTTTTTCTGCGCACAATATTTCCCAGTAATTTTTTTATTTTCTTTCTTTTCTATTTTTGAATTTCTTTTTCCTTGTTTTTCATTGGTTTTATCCTTTTTATTTCTTTTTGTCATTTTTCTATGCTATCTTCTACTATGTTACACTATGTACATGTCCTTCTTACTACACTGTAACTTTTAAGTGTTAGGAGGTCGACTGTCCCTCTACAGTTTCAGTCGAATACCATTGATCATTCCTTTCAGTTCCGTTCCTTCCAAATCCTTTAGTTGTAAAGATCCTCCATCTATGAAATTCTTTACCTCATATGGCCCTATCCAATGCATTCTAAACTTACCAGGATGTTGGAAACATTTACTGTCATAGAGAAAGACTAGGTCTCCTTCCTTGAAAATCTTCCTCTTGATATTTCTATCATGCCAGGATTTGTCTCTGGATTTCTATACTTCCTGGTGAAATCCTTCCAAAATCCTATCCTCTTCCATTTCCATTAGTTGATTCAACCTCTCCTTCATTGTGCCTCTTTCTATCATGTGGGTTATTGTTGCTACGCATAGCCTGGGTACCCAAAATTCTAATGGTACTGCTACTTCCTGCCCATACACCAATATGAATGGTCTTTGTCCTGTCAAATTCTTGCATGTAGTTTTGTACACCCATAGTACTTCTGGTATTTTCAAATCCCAATCATCCCTGTTGACATTGCAGATCTTTGTCAGAGCATTCTCCAAGATCTTATTGAAGGATTCTATTGTTCCATTTTCTTGAAGATGGTATGATGTACTCTTTTGGTGATAGACTTCAAACTCCCCAATCATAGCGCTGCTAGTACTGCTGATAAAGTGAGTACCTTGATCACTCATAAAAATTCTTGGACATCCAAATATGGTGATCACTTGATCAAACAAGAAGTGTGTTGTCTCTGTACTGCAGTCTTTGACTGGTGCTACTTCTTCCCATCTTGTTAAGTATTATGTCGCAGTGATAATAGATCTTTCTCTTGACCTTTTTACCAGTGGATTGATTGGTCCAACAAAGTCTATTTCCCATTTTCCAAATACTTGTAAAGTTACTTGTGGTATTAGGGGCATCATATCCCTTATGTTGGGATTTCCCAACCTCTGACAGACATCAAATGCATGACAATATCCTTGGCATCCCTTTGAATTGTTGGCACCATAATATTGTGCAAAATACCTTTTGTGTGGTATATTTTCTTGCATAATTCACTCCATCTATTCCCTCATGCGATTTTGCCAAAATTCTAGGTCTTTCATGCTCGAGTACACACCTTCTCAAAATGTTTTTTGCACCAATTTTATATAAGTGTCCTGTAATCAATTGGTAGTCTGCATCTCTGACTACCAAATTTTTCTTCTACGCAGTGCTAAATTCTTGTTGTGCAATCCCTGTACTCAAATATTCAATAATATCAACAAAATATTCATCAACTAGTTGTACTGAAAACAACTGCACATCAGCGAAGTTGTCTTCCAAATTGGTAGGTTCCTCTACATTAGTGACCCTTGATAGATGATCAAGTCCTGCATTCATCTTCCCTAGTTTTACTATTACTTCAAAATTGAATTCTTGAAATAGCAACAACCATCTACATATCCTTCCCCCCAACACTTGTTTGTTGACTAAATATTTTAGGGTAGAATGATCAGTGAACATCTTAAAGTGTTTTCCCAACAAATAGTGCCTAAAATTTTGAAGTGCATATATCATGGATAAGCCTTTTCTTTATATGGTATTATAGTTCTTCTTTGATTCTGGAAATTTTATGCTTGCAAAGGATATAGGATGGTCTAAATCCCATGCTCCTGGTTGCGCCAGAATTGCTCCAAGTGTTATGGTTGATGCATCTACATGCACATGAAATGTATTTTCCCACTCTGGAAATACTAGGATTGGTGTTGTGACCATATTTTATTTTAATGTGTCCAACCCTTGTTGACAGTCTTCATTCCACTGAAATCTAGTATCCTTCCTCAACAATTTTTCCATTGGCACAATGATCTGCACATACCCCTTCATAAATTTCCTATAATAGCTTGTATGTACTAGTGTGGCTCTCAACTGGTGCATTGATTTTGGTGGTGGTAAATTAACAATGATTGCAATCTTAGTAGGATCCACCTATAACTCTTGTTTAAGACTATATGTCCCAACATTATTCCAAAAGGTGTCCCAAAAATGAACTTCTAGATATTCAATGATATCTGACACTGACTTCATATTTCCATCATCATCCTTAGTACTTCTACATGGTATTTTAACAGACTATATACAGTCTAGTCATCCATATATACTTCTAAAAACTGGTGTATGAATTCCTTAAAAGCAGTTATGATTACTCTTGAAAATATGGCTAGTGCATTCTTCAACCCAAAAGGCATGACTTTGTACTAGTAGGATCCCCATTATATAGAAAAAGTAGTCTTATACCTATCTTCTAAATCTATCTTGATCTAATGGTTTCCTGAGAATCCATTTGTAAATGAGTATGCTTCCTGGCCTCCCACATTCTCTAATACCTCATCTGTGAAAGGGGTGGGAAAAGGGTCATGTAAGCAAGCATCATTCAATTTTTTCAAATATAAACATATCCTTATCCCCCCTTGTTTCTTCTCTTGTACTACCATAGGAATTATCCATTTAGATTCTTCTACTGGTTCTATGACACCATCTTCCAACATTTTGTTAATCTTAGCCTTCACTTTCGGCTTATATATTGGGTTCAGTCTGTAAGGTCTCTTTCTGACATGTCTCGCCTCAGGTTTGAGAGGTATATTTATCTCTCCTAGCTCTCCTTATATGCCTTTCATCTCTGTAAAGGTTGTTGGGAACAAGTCAGTGTATTCATGTAGTAACTGTTGATTAAGGTTGGTTGTCATTGATGTCAACCCTTGAAGAAAGACCCGTAGCACAAAGTTTTGGGTAATGGACCCAATAGCGAATTACAGTAGCACAAAGGTTTTGGTAATGGACCCAATAGTGTTTGGATGTAAATATGACTCATTATTGTTTTCATGGTTGATAAGAAGCAAAATATGGATGAACTCCAAATTGGTCCCCTTTATGGTGAAAGCCCTCACTGAAGACTTTGTGGAGTAAGAGAACCCATGCATAATTATGGAATAATGAGATGAAGGAAAGTGAATTGTCAGGAAAATATCCTATATGGATAGTTCGGGTCATTTCATTTCCGTGGTATGGAACGTCACATAATTCCTCACGTTAGAGAGTTATGGCCAAGGAGTTGAGAACCTGTGTTTGGGTAATGGACCCAAGTTTGTTTGATGGGTAATGGTATGAGTTACGATATATTTTCAGATAATACTATAATATATGATAGTACATGTCATTCCATTTCTGTAGTATGTAGAACGCCACATAACTCCTCACGGTTTGAGAGTTATGGCTCACGGGTTGGAGGACCCCTCATATGTCATCTAGAAGTCTCAAAGGTCAAAGTAATCAAAGTGGTTTAAGATTTTAAAAGTTAAATAATAAAGTGAAGGATGAGTGTATTATAATTTAAAAGTAATACAAAATAAATTATTTCACTAATAATTTTAATGGAGAAATTGGAAGTGGACCCAACCCTAAAATAAGGAAAGTGGGGCCAATCGACCTTAGAATATGTTTTTAAGGAAGCTACTTTGGAGAGTATAAATGCTGCTATTCTCTCATTTTGAATCACTTGAGAATATTGAATATATATAGGTGTATTAGGTTTAAAAATGATATCTAAGACAAAATTATGAGGAAAAGTATTGAAAAGAAGGCCAAATGCAAGGAAGGATAAATCTTTTGATGGTGCTTTCTATGTTATTTCAGGTCATCTCACCATTTTCTATAAATTTTTTATATAATGATTCAGATCCCGAAATTTCTATGCAAGTGAGAAACATATCCAAGATACTTGGTTCAAAATTCATCTTGTGGGTCGTTGTAGTTTGGGAGTTACACTCGATGGAAAACAGGGTTTGTGGCTAGTCCGGAAACTAGTCTAAATTATGTGTTTCGGGTAAAAATGTCTTTAATTCTTCATAACAGATCCAAATTTAGTGAGACAAATGCATTGGTTAGGGTACCATTTTAGTATGCTGTAAAATATTTTATATCATTTCATCAAATATTTTGTGCGAGGTAATTCTCTACAAGGTCACTCTCTAGAATAAGCTTCGCATTCAAGAAGGTATGCCATTTTTCTATAACTCCCTTTCTAAGAGGTTCCAAGTAGTGCCAATTTGAGGAATTGCATAAAACACTGAATAAAATTGTGTATCGGCCAGATATTTATACATTACAAAGTTCAAATTATGATTACTTCAAGTTAGGGTTCTCACCAATCCAAAACTAGGCATGAGACTAAAGAAACAGTTTGATGAAAATACTAGTTTCATTTACAGTTAATGAAGGTTTGTAGAAATGTGATCGGAAACACTACCTATTACTGCATCTACAAATCATATTTTGATGATGGAAACATGAGGGCTTTGGTTGAGGTACATGTTGAGTACATGGTTGAGACAAGAAGCTGATGAGTTAGCACATACATGAAGTGTATAGTTGATGATGTTGGTACATATTGACGATTAATAGTTGATGAGTAGTTGACGTGATGATCGGCAATACACTTTGGTACATGGTTGGATACACTTGTTTATGGTACGTTGATTACGTGTTGCTGTATTGGTTGATGCACTTGTTTATGGTACGTGCTGATTACAGGTTGATGCAATTTGTTTATGGCATGTGTTGACTACGTTGGTGTATGGTTGATGCACTTGTTTATGGTACAAAAAGGATTACGTGCCGATGCATGGCTGATGCATGTCTGGGATTTATCGGTACTGTGCTTACAAATCCGTGATATCCTCTCACGTGCTGATAGTGTGACAGTTGGTTCCATCATTCTACTTCTACTTCTGGTGGTGGCGGTGATCTGGCAAGGATAGTGGTTAGAAGCCACCTTCCTGCTGTAACGGAGAACATCAGTTGTAGCATCCCTTCTAGTTGTAGCCGTGAGATTTGGGAGTTGAGCCCTCAGTTGTAGCCCCAGAAACTAGGGTTGAGCCTCCTTCCAGTTGTACTGAAAACAAAGGAAGTTGGTGCTTCCATGAATGTGTAATCTTCAAGACATATAAGAAAAAGAATTCTCTAGTTTTCTCCCATTTGAGTTTCCAATGCGAAAAACACCGGGTGTATCACATGTGTATGATTGTTCATTTGTTCATTGCTTATTTACTCATAGCTATTGGATAATAATGGTTCATTGATAATTTGGATTATAAGGATAAAAGGGATTAAATTTCTATTATTGATTCACCCTCCAAAGAATCCAATAATTGGTATCGTGAGCCTAGCTCTTCTCGTGAAATGTATTAACCACTATAAGGAGATCATGGATTATTCTCGAGAATGGAGTACCAATGTTTAATGGTCGTGGTCGGTTTTTTAAGCATGAGATATGGAGCGTAGTTGACTAAAAGTATTTTTACAAAGTACTGTGGACATTATATTTCATTAATAATTACAGGATACGATAGTTCAAAAAGGGAAAAAGACTCCAACCAAGAAGGAATTGAAGAAGAATAACAAACAGTAATGATTTCATCCGGGAAGGATTACCTAAACCGTAAGAGAAAAGGTTGGTAACAAATGTTCATCAGCCAAAAGAACTTTGGGATAAGTTACATGACAGGTATTCTTCAATTCATCACAGATGAAGAAAATGCCAAAAGAAGATGCGTATTTAACAAGAAGAAATATGCTCATCATGTCGATGCATCTCAAGAAGAAGAGTATGATAAAGTAGAAGCTGATTACAAAGAAACATTGATCGCTGTACCAACATCTAAGGAAATAAAGAGAAGAAAAAAAGTCATCCAAGAAAGAATCGATGAAACAAAAAGAAAGTGCTCACATTCAAAAGGACGTCAACAGGTCATCAAGAATTTAGTATCTCAACTAGAAGTTATACGATAAGAATTGAAGAAACTCTAGATTATCAAAAGAAATGTTTAGAAGCCAACATAGCAAAGACAAAAAGGAAGATGTAGAAAGGAGAGAAAACATATTGGATGGATCATCTCGAAGGAAAGAACCAATGATTTAAAACCAACTTGAGGAAGAGTTTGGTCAAGAAGAGAAGAATGAAGAATAAATAATTGCATTGAAAAATCCAACTTGAAGAAGAAAAGAGAATCGAAGAAGTCAAGTAGTCTCGATAATGAAGAAAGAAGAAGAGGTTGGAGAATCTTGAAGAAGAAGTTGTCACACTAAGAGTCAAAATCGGCAAGCTCAACAAGAAGTTGGAAGAGACAGAAACATCCATATCACTTGTAGAGAATGAAGAGAAGCACTTAATGCTATAGAAAAGAAGAATGAAGAAAAATAGAGATATGTAGAAGTACTAAAGGAAGGAATCATGGTCAACCGTAATCTAAGAAAACTATTGAAGATAAGACTCAAGAATACTCATCCATGTTCAAGCCACAAAAAGATTCAATCATGATCAAGATCAGTCAAAGAAAAAATTTAGAAGGACTACCACAAAGAAGATCATTCACCCCGTGTATGAAAATTTATTTCATGGTCATTGTTTCTATTGTACCAACTTTGGACATAAGGTTGCGATGTGGAATATAAAAATAAATGTTCATATTGACTGCGGACTCTATGTGGTCGCACATAACATTGAGTGTTACAATGTCATAACTATGGACACATAGCCGCTGGATATTAGAAGCATGATCGATAATTCCATGAAAGACAATACCAATATCGACATAAGAAAGTATGGATAAGAAACAGGAAGAACAGAACAAAGACCAAAATTTAGATCGGCATTGATAACAAACGAGATGAAGAAAATCTACAGAGAAAAGGAAAGATGTTAGATACGTAAAGGTTTGGAAAATAACTGAAAGAAATGAAGAATAGGTAAATAAGGAAATGTGTTCAAGAGATTGTACTTTTAGACATTATAGTGAAAGATGAATCCATTGCATAGAAAGAAAGAAGTTAGAGCTCGAGAGATAATAACTACCAATGAAGATAATGATGAATCTACTAATGAAGATGATGATGAATACACATCGAGAAGGAATTATTCTGAAATATTCGGCTTGGTGACCCCAAGTAATACAATATTAGATTGTGGGGAGTCTATGATGCCAGACAAACCAAAAGAACCATCCCCGAAAGCAACCTGCGCAGTTTGAGAAGACATATTCGTGAGAAATCAGCTTAGCATAAGTATAGTTTGATAGTATAATGATAAATGGGTTAGCATTATGGATGCTTGTACCAAGTAGAGTCTTGGACAAGATGGACAGATATGGATTTGTAAGAAGACTTAACAAGTTTTAATAGATATATGATAGTGGGATCTATATGGATTCATCGATTGGTTCAGGGAGGGTTCAAAGACCAAGGGACATTATCGTAATGGATGATAATCATTACACGAGAAATGATTCAAACAATACTAATGGATTACAAATTCGATGATATTTTGGACATAGGAAAGGCATACAACAATTCACATTCAAAACGAGTAATGCTCAGAAACAACACCTAATAAACTCCATAATGAAGCTATGGAAAGGAAGACCAACAAATGTGAAGCACTTCAAAGTTTTTGAAGCAAATGCTACATCAAAAGAGAAGATGGGCGTAATGGAAAGTTTGACCTCGTAGGACGAACAGGAATTTGTTGGTTACTCAAGTACAAGGAAAAGTATACAAGTGTTACAATCTAAGATTAACAAGCTGTGGAAAGCATCAATGTAACAATCTTAGATGAAACAGGCATACCAAACTCAAAGAAAGAAGAAAACCAATCACTTGAACTACTTTTTGAAGAAGAAGATGAAAACGGAGAAGAAGAGTGTAGGAAGTGATGAAGCATTAATATGAAGAGAATCCGGACAAGTAGAAGAGCAACTTTAACAAGTATCTCCAAAGACACCTAGCAAAAGAGTACAAAAGAATCATCCTTCATCGCATTATTGGAAACAAAGATGTGGAGCGGAGACTAGAAGAAAATCCGCTCACCGTAATGAACACACCTAGCACCTTTATCTACAATTGAACCAAACTCCTGCTTAGAAGAAGCCAACAAGGATGAATTTTGGAATAAAATGCCGATGAAGAAATTTACCCAAATAGAGAAAATGACACTTGGGAATTGGTTCCAAGACCAAAGAATAATGGCATGATCATTAACAAAATGGGTTTTCGTGAATAAATTGAATGAAGATGGACAAAAGTTACAAGGAACAAAGATAGAATGGTATGTAAAGGATATGCACGCATTGAAGGAATCGAATTTTGAAGAGACATATGCCCCAAATAAGCCGAATGGAAGCAATCCGCTTGTTTTAGCTTATGCATGCTCCAAAAAATGTTAAAGTATATCGATGGACGTAGTAAAATCATCTTTCTAAAATGGGGAACTTGAAGAATAAAGCCCAAGATTGAACAACTAGAAGGATTTCAGTTGTCGTAGAGAACCATACTATGTGTGTAAATTAAAGAAGGCCTTGTATGGTCTAAAACAGCTCCTAGAGCATGGTACTCCAAACTTATTAAGTATCCGCAGAGGCGGTGGTTCATAAAAGGACGTGCATACAACAACCCTTACATCAAGGTAAGTCAAGGTAATATTTTATTAATTGAAGTTTATGTTGATGATATTATTTTTGGTAGTGATGATGATGTGTTAAGCCGTAAATTTGTAAAAGACATGTAGAGTGAATTTGATATGTCATTACTTGAGAACTATCCTTCTTTCTAAAACTTCAGATATCGCCAAGCAAACTAAGAATTTTTATTTCTTAAACCAAGTATATCGGCAATGCTAAAGAGGTTCGAATGGAAGATTGCAAACCGGTCATCACTCCTACGCAAACAAATTGCAAGTTGAGCAAAGATGATGATTCAAAGTCTACAAATCGTAGGCAATATAGGTCAATGATTGGCGCCTACTATATGCGATAGCATCCGCATCAGATGTAATGCGTAGCTGACATGTGGCAGCATTTCAAGAAGCACCAAAGGAATCAAATCTATTAGCAATAAAGAGGATCTTAAGATATCTCAAAGGAACAAAAAGAGTTTGGATTATGGTATCCAAAAGGAAAGATATATCACTCTCATGCCACGTATGCAGATTGGGCAATTGTATTGATGACCCACGAAGCACCAAAGTGAGTGCCGCTCTAATGGTGAGTGTTTGGTATCATGGCTAAGAAAGAAACAATCATCATATCTCTATCTACAACTAAGGCAAAGTATATTGCAGCGTAAGAATGCCGTACACAAAGTTCTTTGATGAAACAAACTGACATATACATACAAAGTTGAGCATGGATGAGTCCATTCCAATATTGTGATAATACAAGTGCCATCAAGATCTCAAAAAACCTATGATGCACTCCAAGACTAAGAACATTCCAATCAAGTATCACTTTCTACTCGAACACAGCCAAGCATAAAAGAACATCCGGGAGTTGAGTATGTGTTATCAAGAACAAGTGGCAAACACTCCTTACAAAAGCATCTCTACGGAAGCTCCTTTGAATATATTCGCCAAAGACTTGAGTTATTTATACTCCAAAAAATGAATCGCTTTTGAATTTTTTATCTTATATGTCTTAGATGTGCACGAGGGAAGAACCATAAGAGGACAGTCTTTCAAGGGGAGCACGGATGGAAAAGCCATACCCTTTACCATTGATGACAAAGGGGAGAGATCGATGCGCAGGACAGAGGCATGGTTCCGTGGGGAGAATATTTATCAGATGCAAGAGGAAAAAAAAGGCATGGCTCTGTGGGGAGCATGAATGATATGATTTCACGTTGTAACGTAGTGTTTCCATCAATGCCAAAGGGGGTGATTAATGATTGGTTATTGGTTGTCATTGATGTCAACCCTGAAGAAAGACCCATAGCACAAAGTTTTGGGCAATGACCCAATAGTGTTTGATGTAAATATGACTCCAATATTGTTTTGTCATGGTTGATAAGAAGTAATATGGATGAACTCCAAAGTGGTCCCCATGGTGAGATCCTCACATGAAGACACTTTGTGGAGTAAGAGAACCCATGCTTAATTATGGAATAAATGAGATGCAAAGGAAAGTGATTTTGTCAGGGAAAAACATCCTATATGGATAGTTCTTGTGATTTCATTTCCGTTGGTATGAATGTTACATAATTCCTCACTGCTAGAGAGTTATGGCCATGAGAAGTTAAGACCCTAAGTTTGGGTAATGGACCCAAGTTTGTTTGATGGTAATGTATACGATTTATGATATATTTCAGATAATACTCATTCTATATGGATAGTACACAACATGCCATTGGTGGTATGAACACCATAACTCCTCACGGCTTGAGAGTTATGGCCTCACGGGTTGGAGGACCCCTATATGTCATCTTAGAAGCCCCAAAAGGTCAAAGTAATCAAAGTGGTTTAAGAGATTTTAAAAGGTAAATAATAAAGTGAAGTGATGAGTGTATTATATCCAAAGTGAATACAAAACAAATTATTTCAATAATAATTTTAATGGATAACTGTAAGTGGACCCAACCCTCAAATAAGGAACGTGGGCCAAGTGACCTAGAATATGTTTTAACTTAAGCTACTTGAGAGTATAAATAAGAGGGAAGGCCTTCTAATTTTAATCACACTTGGAGAATATTGAATATCTATAGGTGTATGAGGTTTAGAAATGATATCTAAGGAGAAATTCTGAGAAGGAAAGAAGGCCGAAATCCAAGGAAGGGATAAATTCTTTTGATGGTGCTTTCTAAGGTATGTTATTTGGCAAGTCATCTCACCATTTTCGCTTATAAATCTTTTATATAATGATTCAGATCCTGAAATTCTATGCAAGTGAGAAAACATATCCAAGTATATGTGGTTCCAAATTGCTTGTGGGTCGTTGTATTTTGGGAGCCAGACTCGTGGGAAAATAGGGTTTGTGGCCAGTCCCTAAACTAAATAAAAATCAGGTGTTTCGTGTACAAATGTCATAACTTCTTCAAAAAAAGATCCAAATTAAGTTGGAGAGACAAAATATGTCAAGTTAGGTTACAAGATTTAGTATGCTGTGTAACATTTTCAGATCATTTCATCAAATATTTTGTGTGTGGGCACACTCTACAAGGGCTTCTAGAATATGCCAGACCAACAAGGTATGCCATTTTTGCTATAAATCCTTTTCTAGAGGTTCCAAGTAGTGCCACTTGGAGGAATTTCATAAACACATCAAGAACTTTATACATTGAAGGTTCAAAGTGCGATTACTTCTGCTAGGGTTGTTGACTAATCCAAACTAGGTATGTGAGACTAAAAAAAAAGTTTGATGAAATGGTGGTTTCTCATCAAGCAAAGTTAATGAAGGTTTGCGTAAATGTGATTAGAACACTGTGTCTATTACAGAGCTACAAATCATATTTGGATGATGAAATTGATGAGGGCTTTTGGTTGAGGCATTTGTGAGTACATGGTTGAGATGAAGAGTCGATGAGTTGGCACATACATGAAGTGTATAGTTGATGATGTTTGTACATACGGACAGTCATAGTTGATGAGTAGTTGACACATGATTGGTACAAACTTGGTACATGGTTGGATGCACTTGCTTATGGTACAAAGTTGATTACAGTTGGTGCATGGTCAGATGCACTTGTTTATGCAGGCCAAAGTTGATTGACAGTTGGTGCATGGGTTGATGCACCTTGTTTGGCGAAACAAAGGATTACAAGTTGGTACATGGTTGATGAAAATTGTTTATGGTACAAAGTTGATTACAAAGCTGATGCATGGTTGATGCATGGTTCAGATTTATTAGTACAAATTTACAACGCCATATCTCGCCAGTTGATAGTGACAAAGGGTCCTAATTCATTCTACTTCTACTCGTGGTGTATGTGATCTGTGGGCAAGGATAGGTGGTTGTAGCCACCTTCCGCTGTATATGGAGACCATTGGGGCTGTAGCCTCCTTCCTCGGCTGTGTGAAGCAGAGATTTGGGGAGTTGGAGCTTCCCTCAGGTTGTAGCCTGAGAAACTAGGGGGTTGGAGCCTCCTTCTAGTTGCAGCTGGAAAACAAAGGAAGTTGGTGCTTCCAATGAATGTAATTCTTCAAGACATATAAGAAAAATCATTCCGTGGTTTTTTCCCGATTTGGGTTTCCACGTAAAACACTGGTGTACTGCGTATGTGTATGATTGTTCATTTGTTCATTGCTTATTTACTCTGCAGTTATTGGACAATAATGCTTCATTGATATATCACTTGGATTATATGGTTAAAAGGGATTAAATTGCTCTATTACTGATTTACCCCTGCTCTCAGTAATCCAACAGTAACTCTGCTATTATTTCCACTGTTTGTTCATACCAATAGTCTCCAATACTTGTCATTTTAGGGTTATAAGTTGTCCCAGTGTTGACTTTATTCACCTTAATTGGTGAAGAAAATATTTATGATTCCAAAGATAGACCTTCCACCTCTCTTTCTCCTTCTATTGATGTAATTTGGATATTGCGCAGGTCATCTATTATTCTTAAGATCCATTCATCAGTTAACCCCTTGCATGCAATCTAATAGATCTAGCTAACCACATAGGTATAAATCAATCATTAACATAAATTAAAGATGATCAACAATTAACAAAAAGCAACCAGACATTCAATCATCACACAATACATAGATTTTATCATGATTCACACCCTCCTACCATAGATCCACAAAGATATGGATTCTTAGGCTCTTTTATTCAGGTTTCTGCAAAGTATGGTGGTGCGCGCACTACAACTCTGGTCATACAATTATGAAACAAGTTCCACAACCTCTATGAGGCAGACTAGATCACACCAGGATCCTCGGCCTGTGTCCTAACCATCAATATCTAGCTACCTGAATCTTCTATATCTCAACAACTTACAAAAAGGTACCATAGTAGTTTATTACAATTCAAAATTAACTTGGAACACACTTCGAATTAACAAAAACCACTCGATACCCCAACCTAGACCTCCTAGGTGATTATTTATACTATTTTACAATCTTATTAGTTATTACATTCTCTTTCCAAAAACCTAACCCTAACATGGTTAGGTTTTCCTACTTGCATGCCTTGCATTCTTTCCTCCTTTGAATGCGACTTTCCCTTGCACGTGTTTTTCTTCCTGCCAACTGTTCTTCTCCAGAATTGGGCCTTACCTTACCAAAATTGGGTATTTCCTCAAAATAGGCATGAGCCCAACACTCACTCATGGATGGATAGTCCTCATCATGGTATTTTTGGTGATAGGTGGTACACCACATAGTTCCTCACGGTTGAGGAGATATTCCCTCTTGAAGATGGAATCCCCGAAGTATGATTAAGAAGCCCCAAAGTATGGTTAATAATCCCATAAATGGTTGCAACAAGAATTTATTAGATGACCCCAAAATGAGGAAAAATGTAAAATAGTTGTAAGCAATAAGTTACAAGTCTTCCCTAAAGTTAAGTAAAGAAGTCACTTGGAAAAGTATAAATACACATCAAGAGCCTCTCATTTGTACACACAAGTATATATTATAAGTGAGAAAGTGATTGTTATCTGAGGTAACTAAGGAGATATGAGGTGAATTTTAGAGGGAAGATGAAGTGAATAAGGGCGAAATTCCAAGGGAGGATGAAGTCTTGTGAGGATTGGTTCTAAGGTATGTTATTTACAGATCATCTTACCATTTTGGCTATAAATTTATTTGTAGAATGATTCAGATAGTGAAAGTTGGAGGATATTGAGAAAAAATATCAAGGTACCTGGGGTATAAATTTTTGTGTATGGGTCATAGTATTTCCAGAGATACACTCTGTGGAAAATAAGGTATTTGGCTAGTCTTCAAACTGGTCACAAACAGTTGTTCCGGGTAAAATAGTCATAACTTCTTCATAAAGTATCCAAATTTAGTGAGAAAAAACACATTGTATATATTAAATTCCATAGTATGTTTTTTATGATTTTCAGATCCATATATCCAATATTTTGTGCATGGAATTCTCTACAAGTGAGCTCTCTAGAATAAGAAAGAATTCAACAAGGTCTGCAATTTTTTCCATAACTCCTTTTATGGGATGTTCCAAGCCATGAAACTTGGAGGAATTGTAGAGAATATATTGAATAATATTGGGTAAAATTTTCAGAAATTTATTCAGTACTGGTACAAAGTTATTCTTTTTTAAAGTTAGGGTTTGAGACTAATCCAAAAACTAGTCCTGTGAAACTAAGGTAAAGTTTGATGAAGATGTTATTCTCATGTTGTTGAAGTTGAGGAAGGTCTGCACGTTTGTGATCAAATACACCAGGTCTGTTACAAAGTTACAGGTATGTTTATATTCATTTTTTGAGGGTTACATGTTGATGATGGTATGGTACATGCTTGAGAGGCATGTCTTGTTGATGCATGGTATATATTGGTGGTGGTTTTGGTATCCATGTGAGTGGATCTAGGTACATTTGGTTGATGATGGTATATCCGTGATAGATATAGTGAAAAAGACAGTGACATGTTTAATGATTGATTGTGTTAGCACTCTGTAAATTATGTCTGGTTGAATAGACAAACGATAGAGGTAACTGTTTCAACTAGCTTTAGAGCTAAGGCACTAGCCTACCCAACTCAGAGAGGGCTCTCTCATGTCACTTGATACACTTATGGAAATCGGTGGCTAGAATTTGTTTGTTTTGGGGTTTTAATAAATTTTGTTGGCCAAGAAGAGGAGGGACACACAGGGCTATGGAGTCAAAATTCTAAAATTGAATGAAAACAATGATCAACCAATAGAACTCTCTAGAGGATAAAGGCTAAATGAGGCAATGAATCTGAGTTGTAACTTAAAATAAATCAGAGTGGTAAGAGGAAAGAGGAAACAAATAATTGCATTAGATCATTATGTAAATGAATTCTAAATGAGCTAAGAAGAAACATACACAGTTCAAATTTCTTAGGCCGAGAGCGTCACAAGATGAATTCTGGGCCTTTAACTCTCCAATTTAAATAGAAGATAGTGTAAATGGAATTAAAGAAACACAGGAAATACACACTATGAAAGAAGACAGAACTCACATCATAGCCAATTAGTGTCTTTTCATAAACAGTTCCAAATGTTTCTGCATATGTATTCAATTCAGTCCCAGAAAAATTACAATAAAGTCCAGAACCACCAGAATTGTGCCCTTGCACTTCTGCCCATCACTAATACACTCAGAACTTCCAATACTTATACAATTCGATTTCCTTCAGTGTGCAACCAATTACAATAACTGAAATGAAACGTTTCAGCTTCTACAATGATTACAAATGACAGTTTTCAAAAAAACGTTTCATGATCTCTGCAGCTTCCTCTAATGCTCCAGCTCCTTCCTTTGCTATGTTCTCTTTGAAATGTCACTCATAATATTTCAAATATAATTTCATTTATCCATACTTTCATTAAACATTTCGGAATAATATATTTGAAATTAAAATAATTCCCAAATATTTTTCTATCATGTAGAATTAAATTTCCATAATTTAATTCATGCTTGTGGTTTTTAAGACCGTGTCTTGTTTTCCCAATTCACCATTTCATTGTAAAAACATTTACTCTTACCATTTCCCCGTGAATTTTTTTTATTGTGTAATGTTTTTTCCAATTTACCGTTTCACTATGGAAAAACATTTACTGTGTAATGTTTTTCCAATTTACCGTCTTTGGCAAAATACATTTTATCTTCTTCTTTTACTTTTGTAAAACCTTTGGATAAAAATTATCCAATTTTTTGTTCATGTGCATCTTCCATTTAATTATTTTCCTTGGAAAAAACATTAGTCTCCTTGATTTGTAAAATTTAAATCTTACCTCTGTAAAACCTTTTCATCGTGAGGAGGAATCTCATTTATTGGAAATCCCATAATCATTATTGAAATGCACTCCTGGAAAAATGCCACACATAAATATATGATAAATGTGTGCATTTATTATATCGGGCTTGGGCTAAAAGTGGTTTAATCCAAACTGCTTTTACCTCCAATGTGCTCCACGTAAAAACACGTGTCCACCAAATAAACGACGATAGTTTTCCCCAATCCGCCTTCAGATAATTAACCTCCTCGTTACTTTAATCCCCGATATGTATGTGCGCCCTCCATCCAACCTTTGACTTTTCCATATTTTAAATTGATATTCATTTCCCATGATCTGACGTGATTTCATAAATTAAATATTGGATTAAATATTAATATAAAAATAAAAATATTTATATTAATAATAAAAAACCCCTTTTTTCTATTTTCGAAGGACTTTGGACATATGAGGCTTAACACATGATTTTGTGGATGGGATAAGGGTGCTTAATAAAAGGCATATTTTTTATTTTCAACGGGAATATGAAAATAACGGTAAGAATGAATGAAGTTATGGAACTAAGGGATTTAGATAGGAATTAAGGCTAGGTATAGGCTTGGGATATTTGCCAATTTTTTGACTCATCGAATACACGACTATTTTGGATGATTGAATTGGGTGAAGGATTTAGGTGATGGGAGCTTGAAGAAGCTGGTGAAAAAGTTAGAAAAGCTGAGTGGAAAAATAACACAAGGACAAGATGCTTTGGAAAAATAAAATGCAAATTAGCAGGTGATACCACCATCAACTTCCGATATCGGATGTTGGAAAAAATGGTTTTGAGCAGACCACTTTTTGCCCTGATGTACCTCTGGTGTTTCCACGTGTCCATGAAAGAAACCATAATGGTTTCCTCGGCCCGCCTTCGAATAATTATCTTTCGCGCTGCTTCATTTTCCGATATGTGCCTTAGTTGTTGATCCGGCTTTCTTCAAGATTGACAGTCCACTGAGTTATACCTTTTGTGTCGTCGCTATATTTTTCCATATGCCCCTAGATATAGCTCAATCCCCCAAACTATCATACTTCCACAGTGATATAACATTTCACTAAATTTCTGAAATTTGGATCCTGATCTGAAAATTGTTATGGTGATAACAAGTTGATCATCAGTGACAGTGACAATATCAACGGCAGTGACAGTGAGTCTACACTTGTATTTCAGGGCGGTAGGACAGGGCAACGATAGGTGGTCATAGCCACCTTTAGTTTGGTTCTAGAGAACTCGGGGGGTTATAGCCTCCTTATGGTTGGAGCCAGAGAATTCATAGAGTTGTAGCTTCCTTCATGCTGAATCCTGAAAATAGGGGGTTGTATCCTCCTTCCATTTGCAACTAGAAAATTGGGAATTTGGTGCTTCCAATGAATATATTCTTTTGACATATAAGAAAATAATTCCTTGGTTTTCTCCCATTTGGGTTTGCATGTAAATTTTGATGTACTATGCATTTGATGTGATTTTGTTCATGTGATATTTCTTATGATTATACTATTGATGATATATATTGAATGCTAAAGATAAACTGTTGAACATTGTAGAAGAGTATACAT
>SNQJ01S0045604.1:7202-18727 GCA_010110895.2 Picea sitchensis | reverse complement strand
TCATTATAAACAAAATGATAGAATAATAACATCATATCATTTATCCATATATTTAGATAAAGAAACCAAGAATTATTGTCATTTGATATACTTAGATCAAGAAAGAAAGAATAATTGTTTTTTGGTTTATTGATCATAATTTTCAAGAACTTGTGATTTCTCTCTATTTCTATGCCTTGTTGTCAACTTGCTTGCATGGTATGACCTAAAATAGTTGTATATGTGTTTTTGTAAATGTGTCAGACAAGAATTACATAAATATAATTGTTAATAGTTTATGGAGGTGAATAACATTTGTTTCTACGTCTTGTATGCAATTCACCTTAAAGTTTTCATAAAGAATATATAACAATAAGTCAAAATAGTGATTTAAAAAAAATGATTCTACATTAAAAAAATCCTTCCATTTTACATTTCTAGTCCATGTTCTATGGAGAGACTTGGATTGCTTCATATTTATGTGATTTTGGTAGTGATTATCAAACAAAACATCATTCCATTGTCTCCTCACCATGCAGAGTAACCAATTAGCTACTCTAGCTAATGAGTCTTCTTCAATAGATATATTTCTTGATGAAATTCCAGGTTCTATGGATTTATTGCTATTACCAAAAAAATCAAGGATCTTGCTTCATAGTTGTTGGTTGTATAAATATGGAGGAGGATATACATTTTTTTTCTAAGATATATGACAAATTCTATGATGGAAACATCAATGTGTTATAATGTTTTCCTCAAACTTTTGAGAGAAGAAACAATCATGGGAATGAAAACCATTAGGGAAACTTAAGATTACCACATTATCAAGGCACAATAAGAAAAAATAAAGGTGATAAAAGAGGTTTCTCATTCTTTGTATGCCCATGTTTTGTCATGCATTGGCTCCTTCACCACCCACTTCAATCTCCTTGGTGATGACTTGAAACTACTTTCATCTATTGCATAATATTTTAGCATCGAATGGGGTATGCATGACACTGTCCAAAGCCAAGACTAGACTCTACATTTTTGGTAATGTAGATATTCTAAGATCTAAAATACTTTATGGGAGTCAATAATTCAAAAAATTCATAGCTCCAACTCCATTACCCATGCAATAACACTCGTTTTCTAGAACCATCTACAAATGTCTTGATATTTGTATTCTTGGAATGTCAATATAATTTTCCCTCTCAAATTTTGTTTGAACCACACAACACACTATCCTTCTATATGTGCATTTAATGTTTATGCAATCTCCATACTAAATTCAAAACAATCAGTGATCACGAGAAATATCACAACTGGAGATGACATGAAAATGAATAAATGGTGTTGTTGAAAGAGATCCCAGCTCCATGTCAATCATGTCCTCCCTAGAATGCTATGCTAACTCTAATTAGGGACCATATTTATCCTCTCTTGTATACAACATAAAAACCCAAAAAATGAAATGACACATTTACCATGCACGAAAGTTCAAAAAAGAAAAAAAGAAAATCAATCATTAGAGAGAATGGTATACTTGCACTGGCATGGGACCTATCCACTCAACAAACACAACCACATGGGGCAGTGACACCAAAGAAGAGTCAAAATCATGGAAAATTTTGAGGGTGCAACTTTATTTTGACTATTCATGGGTAAGATGGAATGTATGCACATAGATAATTTTATTTTTTATTTATTGCACCTCCAATTAAGAATTAACATAATATACAATTGAAATAAATTATATTACCATTTGAGATGTTCTTATGAGAGAACATACATTTTATGTTTCTTTATCACTAACCATGATGGGGATGAGTGTAGTTCATATTTGTTTAATATTTAATGTTAATTTTGTCACAGAGGGTCAATTTTTATGGAGATTTTGAAACTTGGGAATCACTATTTCTGAATATGAATCTTTAATATCCACTCATGGGTACAAATTCCATTCATGGAGTTGTAGCAAGGAATAGGGAATCAAAGTCAAGACTAGCTACTTATTGTTATAAGTCGTTTACAAAAATGCAAAATTGAGGTATTCAATAGGGTACCTATGTCAATAGTAGATAGTTGTAGCAGGGTTATAAAAATACATGCGTACTATTGGAGGAGTTGAAATTAGGACCCACTACTCATGGATAAAGGTCCTTAACCAAAATTATAGTTAAGGATTGAGACATTTGACAAGGTATATCTCATGTCATTGATAGAAATGAGATCTTAAACCAAAATTTCAGATTGAGGTATCCTACAAAGTAACTGTATCATTGGTAGAAATTTAACCCATGAAGATGTATATAGATTTGTAGCCATGCATAAGCACTATGGAAGAATTGAACTCAAGACCAATTATTTATGAATATAGTGTTAGATCAGAACAAAACAATAATATAATCCTAATGAGTTCTTATTTTATAGTAAAATTCTTAATTTCATAACTAAACAATCAAAAAGGAAAATTTTAGTTTGTTCATGTATGCATGCCTTAATGATGTTCATCATAATGTTCTCCTGCGAGGGAGATGTTTTTTGGTGGGAGGAGAAATAATTATATTAAAAATAAATAAACTACATCCAATTCCATAAAAATCAATGAGCACAATTACTTAATGGCTAACATTTTTGGGGGGGGAGGACAACTAATTATATTAAAAATAAATAAACTACATCCAAGTCCATAAAAATCAATGAGCACAATTACTTAATGGGTAACAAAAATGCCTTTAGTTGTATTGTGCTTCAATAGAATAACCAGGTGCATCTTTTAGAGAGAGAGAGTGCCTTTAACTTTCAAATGTAATGGATTTAGTGAATTTAGTGAGCTTGGGGGTGGAAAGCAGTGGATTTAGTGATCTTGGTGTCCAACAGTGACCAGATACTCGATCAAAATGTACTAAGGAACCTGCTATCTCGGTCAGAGATGATGGTCTATGGTATCCCAAAATGGACCCACACTCGTTCAAAGAAGAGCTTGGCATTATCTACCACTGTTATGTTCTTCTTGTGGGCTGTGAGGATGGCCATCTTCGAAAACTGATCAACTACCACAAATACAAAATCATTTTCGTTATTGGTGGATGGAAGGCCAAACATGTAATCCATCAAGATGGATTCCCAAGGCTTCTCGGGAGTAGGAAGAGGGGTGTATAAGACTTGCTTATTGATGATTGGCTTTGAAATGGAACAGGAAGTGCAATATATGATATAATTTCTAACTTCCTATTGAAGTTTTGGCCAATAAAAATGTTTCTGTAGAATTCCCATAGTTTTCCCCACACCAAAATGTTCTTCCATCCGACTATAATGAGCTTCCCAAATCAGCTTTGCACGCTCTCTTGTAGGAACACAAAGATGGCCCAGATGGCATTACAGTTTGTCCTGAATGTGAAAATCAGTGACATTCGCACCTATAGCCAAGAGATTATAGTTGGTGGTGAAGTCTGGATCTTGCTAATAAAGTTGGGGCCACTCGGATACCTCATGTCCACAGGAATGGAGCAAGGTGGTGAGTGTCACCACGGGAGGTCGACTGAGGTAGTCAGTGACACAATTTTTGCTCCCTGTCTTATACTTGATGTTGATATGGAATTGTTGTAGGTAGGTGGACCACTTATGATTGTGGTCATTTTGCAACTTCCCATGTGTTTGTATGAACTGTATAGGCTTGTGATCAGTGTGGATGATTGTCTCCTTTCCAAGAATGTAATGATTCCATTGAAAATAGGCTTGTACAATGGAACACATTTCCTTGTCATAGGTGGGGTATTTCCGAACATTATATGAGAGTGTCTCACTATGGTATGCCATTGGATGACTGTGATGAGTGAGAATTGCACTTACATCATAGTCAGATGCATCAATCTCAATCTCAAATAGTTGTTGCAGATCGGGTAAGGAGAGTACTAGAGATGAGTGCAAGAGATGATTTAGATCATCAAATTCTCGTTGTTGTTCCTTCCCCCACATGAAATTTTCCCTACCACCGCCCTTGGTCACTTGGTTGAGGGCCCATGCAATATGGGAGAATCCCAACATGAACTGTCAATAGAATTTGGTGAGTCCCAAAAAGATCTGAAGCTCAGTTAGTGTGGTTGGGGATGTCTAGTCACATATGAATTGGATCTTAGTTGGATCAACATTTACCCCATGATCATCAACAATGTATCCCAAGTATGGGACCATGTTCATGCCAAAGGAGCATTTTTCCAAGTTTTCATATAGCCTATGCTTCCACAGAGTGCTCAAAACCTGTTGAATATGTTGCATGTGCTCCTCCCAAGTTCTTTTGAATATGAGGATGTCATCCAAAGATACCACCACAAAAGAGTTGGTGAAGGGTCTCATACATCATCCATAAACCTCATGAAAGTGGATGGTGTATTTGTTAATCCAAAGGCCATGACCAACCATTCGAAGAGACCTTCTTTAGATTTGAAAGTTGTCTTCCATACATCACTTGGTTCGATGGGAACCTGGTGCTAGCCAGACTTTAGGTCAATATTGCTAAAGAAATTTTCCCCCTTCTGTTGGTCAAGAATGTCATCAATTATGGGAATTGGGTACCTATCCTGACTGTGATTTTGTTTAATGCTTTGTAATCAATGCAGATTAGCCAAGTCCCGTCCTTCTTCTGCACCAATACAATCAGGCTTCTGCAAGGGGAGGTGTTGGGTTTGATGTGCCCCTTTTGAAAAATATTTTTCCTATGATGCTTGATTTCATCATTTTCCATTAGCGAGCGATGATAGACTGTTCCATTAGGAAGAGGTGCACTGAGGGTTAGATTAATTGGATGCTTGACTTGCAAATGTGTCGGTACCCCGGTGGTTGAGGAGAAGATGTCTATGTACTCTTCCACGATCCCGTCCATTTTCTTCTGCCACAAAGAGAGGTTCTATGTAGAGGCCATGGATGTGGTGGCAACCTTATTCTTGTTGTGAGCATGGATCACAAAGAAGACAAAATTCTCGGTCTGTGAAATGACATTACTGCATTTCTTAGCAGGGATTAAAGAAATAATGGTAGGAGGCACTACCTATGGTATCTTGTACAATTGTCTACCCAAAGTAACAATAACGACGTGGGGTCTAGACTCATACACAACATGATGCTTCCACAAATATGGTTTTCCTAAAAGAAAATAAAAAACTTCAAGGGGAGAAATATCACACAATACCTTGTCTTTGAAAGGCTTGATTTCATAGGGTAGACAACACTGTTGGCTGACACAGATATCTCTTCCTTGGAGAATCTACCCGATGGTGTAGGGATAAGGGTGAATTGTCATCGACAGGTCCAACTAATTTACAACCTCTGTTGATATCAGGTTCTTCTGACTGTCGCTATCGAAAACGAAATGAAGCAGACACCTTTTTACCCACATCTATGAGTCAAAGAGGCATTCCCCTTCCTCTGGTTATTTTGGTTTGCTTGTCTAGACTTTGGTGGTAGAGACAATGGAACTTGGTTCAACATCGATAATCTGCTTCCCTCCTTCTATATTTGATTCAGAGTCAGAATCGTCCTTTGACTTGGAAGCCTTCAACTCGACCACGAGTGACTTCTTGGACCAACATTCTTCAATGTTGTACCAACGTATTTTATGGTATTCACACCATTTTCCCATGTCCTTCTTTGAATTATCGTTACCCTTCTTATGTTGTGGATTGGAATGTTTGTCTTGAGAGTGGCCATATTTTCTCTATCCCTTGTTGTGTGGGTTGGGGCCTCCTTTTCCCTACTTCGGTTGTGAGGTGTTTGTAGATCCAAACTCTCACCTCTTCTGCTTAATTTTTTGTTCGATATTAACATCATATATATATAAGCCATACCCAATGATGTGATGTCCAGAAAAATATTTTTTATTTGAATGTATCCATGCAAACAATTGTGGTATTATAGAACCAGATGTCACTCAGAGTATTTGATACCAAATTTGGTGCACAGGGTATGAAAAATATTGGTGAAATCTCATATTGTTTGGTCCCTTTCCTGAAGCAGGGTGGTCCATCTAGTGTACTGGTCCTCACAGCTTCCAACATGGTATTATTTTTCTTTAATGGCATCCAGAAATGAATCCCATGTTGGGGATACCGCACATATTGCATATTCCTATATGGCCCTTTGATTAGAGTAAGTATCCTACCAGTCCTTAACATGGGGGATGGCCTTAAGGAGTGAAAAAGTAATATTTTCCCTATCAGAAAAATTGTGGACTGAAAAATACCCTTCAAGCAGATTCAACCATTTATCTACAACATTCACATCTATCAGTCCTTCAAATAATGGAATATCAAAATTTACCTATACCTTGAAGGGGGTTGCATGGCCGCTTGATGAAGATGCTTCTACCAAAGGATTTGTGCAAATTTGTCCATCATTTCATTCCTTTGTCGTGCAAGGGCTTCCTCAAGCAACATTTTAAAAGGATATCCTACTCCATCATCTTTATTTTCATCCCCGATATGTTGTTGTCGGGATCAGTGTGGCCAATTTTGCAAAGGATCGATTGGTTCGAGTCCCAACTTCTTATATCGAGATCTTGTCAGGTACATTCACAAAGAAAAGTAAATGAAGAGTAGACTGCTCTGATACCATTGATATGGATTTAGGAGTAGAAAAAAATGATTAATAGAATGAATACAATAAACACAGAGATATGAAGAACAACACAGATATCTAGTGAAAAATATATTCTATTGAATAAATGAAATAAGATGAAACTGTAAAACTGTAGAATGGAAACAACTTTCTCAAATGGTGGTAGTTATCTCTGAGAAGATATGTGGCTACTACCCGCATCCATTTGAGAAGGATGATTACAATGAGTCTCCATAGGCATTTTTAAAATTACTCATGAATGGTCCCCGAGGTGTAGGACAGTCGGTGACGGAGTGTGTTGTTAAGCCACTCCGTGATGTTAAAGTCACCGGTTCGAAACGTGCGGGGACAAAAAATCCAACCATGTTAAGGGTTGGTGTGGCTCAGGCCGGGTGCGATCCCTGCGTGATTTTGACGGCTTAGATGCCCCTGAGTCGCGGTTTCTCAAGCCACAGGTTAATCGCAGGTCCTGCACAAATTAACAAACAAAAAAAAAAACTATTGGTATCATGACACAGAAGAATTCATGCTTGGGGAAGTCCTTGACCNGCTTAGATGCCCCTGAGTCGTGGTTTCTCAAGCCACAGGTTAATCGCAGGTCCTGCACAAATTAACAAACAAAAAAAAAAAAAATTACTCATGAATGACAAAACCCTAGACATCCAAAAACCTAACCCTAGGAGGTGAAACACCAAAATTCATGTGGCCCCTGATGGGTAAGTTGGTACCTGAAATTCCTGGGGTTGTAAATTTTGCATACGACCTCCATTTTAGGAGCGTGATAGCCCGTTGGAAAGGTATTTTCAATAAATACACATTACACCATCAAACTCTGACTCCGTCTATAGTTTGAATGTGGAAAGCCAAAAATAGCATTGTTTAGGGCCCAAAAACGTCCTTGGAAGTACATAAAGATGTATTGACATGAAAACATACAAAATAAGCTAGTTGGATTAGGTGGGAGGCCACCTGTCTCCACCTGGAAGATTTTTAGAGATTCATACAACCCCAAAAGTGTAGAACCCACAATTAAAGGGAAGTGCAAAAGAAGACGTTGAACTAAAAACTATCAAGAGGAGACAGTTGGAATAGGTGGGTGGCCACCAATATTCATCTAGATCAAATGGATACCATTTCTTCCTAAGGGGGGAGGGATTATCTAGGTGGAAATTAGTGGCCACCCACCTATTCCACTAGCTCAAAATACAATTTCCATCTTCGCAGCTTTTTTATGGTCTTTTGGGTTCAAAACTTCCAAGGTCGTTTTGAGGCCCTAAATGATGTTTTTTGGCTTGGAAATACCTAATAGGTATCTATTATAAGATGATATATCAAACAAAATGTGTTCTCCTCATCCATACCTTTCTGACGAGGTACTGAGTAGCCAAAACGAAGATCATATGCAAATTTTGCGCTATCGGAAAGTTGATGTATCAACTACCCCCATTAGGCCCACAAACCTTTTGGTGGTTCATCTCCCAGAGTTAGGTCTTTGTATGTTTAGGGTTTTATCATTTATGATTTATTTAAAAAATTCCTTTTGAGCCTCATTATTGTTTGAATAATTAGATGGGGGGTGAATCAATATGAACACTTTTACCACTTTTAACCACAATATATAAACTTCAACTTAATCAAAAATATATCACCAATATATCATCAATATATCATGAGAATATAAACATAATAAACATCACATCAAGTACATAATACACCAGGATTTATGTGGAAACCAAAATGGGAGAAAACCACAAAATTCTTTCTTATATATCCAAGAATACATTTATTGGAAGCACCAACTTCCCGATTCTCCAGCTGCAACTGGAAGGAGGCTATGCCCCTTATTTATAGGATCTAACTTGAAGGAAGCTACAACTCCCGGAATTCTCTATCTCCAACCAGAAGGAGGATACAACCCCTTGATTATTAGGCTCCAACTTGAAGGAATCTACAACTCCTTATATTCTCTGGCTCCAACCAGAAGGTGGATACAACCCCTTGATTCCAAGGCTCCAACCTAAAGGAAGCTCCAACTCCCTGATTATATGGCTCCAAATGGAAGGAGGATACAACTCCCTTTCCTTTCCCTGTCCTATCTCCCTAAAATATAAGTGTATACCAACTGTCACTACCACAATCACTGCCACTGTCACTGCCACTGTCACATTCACTGCCACTATCACTCTCACTTCCACTGTCACATCAAACTGTAATTTTCAAGCTATCACATCAACCTATCACTATATCAAACCTTTCACTTTCAACCTCTCACTATCACCGATACTCAACATCAATGAAACCATATCCAAGATCACCAAGAACACTTGTCAACCAAATGCTCAACATCACCAACACATGCCTATACCAAGATTGTACCAAGATCACTAAAATACCATCACAATATATGTGTCTCAACCATGTACCAAACCTATACCATATCATGTACCAAACCTGTACCAGATCATGTATCAAACATATACCAAATCATGCATCAATCATGTACCAAAACCTGTACTATACCATGTACCAAACTTGTACCAAACCATGCATCAACCAAAATATATGTCATACCATGTGCCTACACCATATCATGGATCAAATATTTACCTCACCATGCATCAATGTCACCAAGGAATGCCTCATATGTATACCAAAAATGCATCTCAAACAATGTGTCCAATATCCAAGATGATCCTCAAACCATGTGCCTCAACCATATACCATATCACTCATGATATGTCTCAATCATGCCATACAACATGTACTATAAGATATAATCAATTAAGTTCCTCAACAAAGTACCAAAAAACCAATACCATATACCAAGTATATGCCTCAACTATGCACCTAAGATGTGCCTCAAACATGTGTCAATGCCTCAATCGTATACCAAATACTTGCCTCAAGCATGCACCATAACATCAACAACATGTAACCCTTAAAACATGCACATAAACAAACATTTAACTCTATAATATAATTGGTGTATGTGATCACATACTTGCATATCTTCTTCAACTTGAGAAATAAGATAATAGTGTCTTCATCAAACTTTACCTTAGCCTCACGGGACTATTTTTTGGATTAGTCACAAACCCTAACTTTCAACAAGAATAACTTTGTACCTATAATGAATAAAGATATGAAAATTATACCCAATATTATTCAATATCTTCTCTACAATTCCTCCAATTTTCACTTCTTGAAACATCCCATAAAAGGAGTTATAGAAAAAATGGAAAACCTTGTTGAATTCTGGCTTATTCTAGAGAGAAAACTTGTAGAGCATATCGTGCACAAAATATTTGATATATTGATATGAAATGCATACAAAAAATACTATGGAATTTACTCTATTCAATTCATTTTGTCTCACTACAGTTGGATCCTCTATGAATACATTATGATTGTTTTGCCTGAAACACTTGTTTGATACTAGTTTCATGACTAGCCAAAAACCCTATTTTCCACAGAGTGAATCTCATAAAATACGATGACCCAAAAGATGAAATGATTACCACTGGTACCTTGACATGTCTTGTCAATTGCCTCTAATTGTTTCTATATGTATCATTCTAGAAAAAATGTTATAGCAAAAAAGGTAAGATGACCTTTAAATAACATACCTTAGAACACATCATCACAAGAATTCATCCTCCCTTGGAATTTCACGCTTCTTTACTTCATCTTCCTTCTGAAATTAACCTTAGATATATTTGGTTACCTCATATAAGAATCAATTACTCGCATAGAATATATTCAACAAAATGTGTGTGTGAATGTACTTATGAGTGACTTCTTGAGGTGTATATATATGTTTTCTAAGTAACTGATCCATAATATATTTGCAGAATGAAATGAATACAGATTATTATCAAAAGATTGTTATCGGGATAATTTTTAAGTGCAAACACAAATCAATCCCCCTAGCTTCACTACAAAACTAGAACAAAACAAGACAGTATACTACTCTTTCCTTAGATTTCAGTTATCAAATAGGAAGAGGATTCAAAACATACCTTTTAAATGTTGTAGACATGACCTCGCCAATGTGATCCCAACTCCATTGTAAGGATTATGGAGAAGTATATGCAAAGGAACACAAGACAATGAAGACAATAATAAGATATTCTATTTGATATGAAACTATGTATGTGATCAAGGAATCATACAATATGGACAAATAACATTCATATAGGAAAAAAAAGTATATTTGTATTAAAGAATGTGGAAATAAGATACAACCAGATGTGTTGATGTTTTGATGTTGTCAGGTTCCTTCCAACAATTCCTTGCTTCCCACACACTTCTACTCCATGGATTTTGAGACCATAGATCTGAAATTCACTCACAATCTATCTTGACAAAACAAAGCTCAAATCCAATCTAACCAAGCTAACAATCGCAAGCCAAATTTCCAATCTCAATCCAATCTACCAAGCCCAAGCTAACTTTCTCCATGAGAGATCCTCTCCTTTTATAAGATGGAGAGGATAAGGTGATGAGGTTAGGGTGATCCCACTAAATCATGAAAGTGAGTAAGATCCAAACCGTTCGAAGGTCACCTCACCATAGAATCTTCTCCTTCTAGAAGCATCGAGAAGATGCTCATTTTTTCCACGTATGAAAATCATCACACACTAGCCATAGGGCATCCTTCTGAGATGTTGCAAACTGGTTTCAAGGTAGAGGGCGATGATCAGGAATCGTTGCACCCTGTGTATAGTGCATCCTGTGGTGATCTTCCTTAATAGGGTTTTTACAAAGGAAAATACAACTTCTTCTCTCAGGAAAATTTCTTCTCTCTTCTTTCTTCAGGAATTTGGGGCACTGATCCCTCTGAAGAAAATAGATATGTTTACATCATTAACAGTCATAGGGATGAAGAAAATAATGTCTAACAAAGATCCCCCCAAAGTATGAAGTTAGAACAGAGTGATAGCTGAAATACT
>SNQJ01S0045603.1:137020-164814 GCA_010110895.2 Picea sitchensis | reverse complement strand
TCCTGAGGAAACCCATAAAGGGTAAAAACCTCTTCTTCTTTATATGATAAGTATTCTTTACATTTTGTACATTATCATACTTATGAGCACCAACTCATAATGAGGCTACAACCTCTGTTTTGCAAGATGCTACTTGCTGAGAGAACCAACTCTCTTGATTCTCTAGCACCCACTAGAAGGAAGCACCAACTCTCTAAGTGTTTCTCTAGCACCCACTAGAAGGAAGCACCAACTCTCTAAGTGTTTCTCTAGCACCCACTATAAGGAAGAACCAACTCCCTAAGAGTTCCAACACCAACTGGATGGAAGCACCAAATTCCATTTACACAGGCATGTACTTGTATATCAGAGAACCAATGTTCTCCCTTGCACCACCCTACCACCGTAGTTTCTCTATCTGCAACCAGATGGAAGCTACAACTCCCTGTGTTCAAGCACACACTTGAACCTCTGAGGACAACAGTTCTCCCTAGCACCTCCCTTCCACCCTGAAATATAAAGTTTTCTATGTATAAATTTATCACAGTGATACAACATTTATCATTGGCTTACTAGGCTTATCATTGTTTTTCTATGCTTCTCTTCTCTCCTATATCAGTTTCTCACTATCTGCATCTTCTTGCGATTTTTGATCTTCTGTTTTCCTCTGCAAGAGCACCTCATCCTTCCTTTACCGTCTCACTATCTTGCTGCACACATGCCTTGCGCTTTCTGTGCTTCTTCCTTTTATGCTCTGTGCATCATCTCCATTTAATTCACCATTTCTCTGTATTTCAACTATTGCACACTCCCCCTTCTTCATGCCTGGATCACTCTCAACTACAACAACCCTCATCTCTTCTTTGTTCTCTATACTTATAGTCTCTGTGCACCTTGTGCATGATTTCTCACCATGCTTCTGCATTCTCTCCCCATATCTAGTGCTCTGCCTAATCATCATTCCAACTCTTCAGCTTCTCTATCAGTTAAACCCATACGTCCATCATCATTGGGTGTTTTGCTGAGATTCCATCACCTCTCTAGCAGTTGAGACTCTTTGTCTTCTCTATTATAGTCGAAATCAACCTCTTTGTTGCAGTTACAGACTTCAATGCTCTCCCATCTATCAATCACCTCTATGACCAGTCTTCCTTCCACTGGTAGATTCCTTGAGACTCTTCAGCTCCTCTGGCAATCACACAGAAGTCTCTTCGATTCCTCTAGCAGAAACCATCAGTGGTTTCTAGCAGTTACAGTGCGAACCTTGAAATGGAGCCTAGCTATGCTAGCTCTTTCCACTTACGTGACCACCGGCGGTGACCAAGCCTTAATCAAAATTGCATTTTACAATTTCGCGTTTCACGAATTTGTTGCGAGTCATTCTGACTCTTCCAACTCACGATCACGAAACTCCGGTTGATGTGCTTGTTTTGGGATTTTCGGCGTTTCACATTTCGACACTTCGATAATTCGGCATTCGTGTGATCAAGTGTCTCGACACTCCAAGTCAAGATCCCTGAAATGGAGCTTAGCTGGACTAACTTCGATCATTTCGGAATTTCACTTTTCTCCACTTCACGATTTCACATGTCGCGAATTCCTGTTGCGAGGCATATCGAATATCCAAGTCGCGATCCCCGAAACTCTGAAAAATGAGATTGTCTCTTCGATCTCTTCTCTACATCTCTTCGTCGATGTGACCATCGACGGTGACCATAACCTTATTCACAACTGCATTTCTCAATTTCGCGTTTCGGCACTTCGAACTTCGAACTTCCAGTATCTTAAATTCTGGTTCATGTGCTTATTTCGGGATCTTTGGTGTTTCGCATTTTGGGATTCCGGGACTCCTGATGATGAAGAGTCTCGACTCTTCCAACTCCCGGTATTCAAAGTTGTCTTCCTACTTTCGGGATTTCAACATTTCGCATTTCGTGATTCTGGGACTCCTGTGGTGAATTGTTTCGACACTTACAAATCCCGTCATCCGGAACTGTCTCTTGCCTTTTGGATTTCGATGTTTCATATATCGCGATTCCAGGACTCCTGTGGTGAAGTGTTTCGACACTTCCAACTCCCGGCATCCGAAACTGTCTCCTGCTTTTGGGATTTCAGCATTTCATATATTGCGATTTTGGGACTCATGTGGTGAAGTGTTTCAACACTTCCATCTCCCGATATCTGAAACTATGAAATGGAGTCGAATCAATGGTCCAGTACTTCATTGTTTCACATTTCGACGATTCGGCATTTCCCGACTTTGGGACTTTCCGTGAGTGTCCTTGACACCTCCACCTTCCAGTATCCAAAACTCTGAATTGGAATCAGATTAACTTATCCCTAATCTTCCTTGCCTGCCTGTTTTCCATCAATTGAACAAGCAAACTCTTGCACTCTGCATGCACCTCTGCACTTATCCTCTCGAGCTTACGTTGTCCCCGTTTTTCTATCACTGCCTACTCTGATATTTCCATCAATGAAAATCACACCTGCTTGTAAACATGCCAACACTTGGAGGCACCATTATCAATGAGCCGAGTGTCCTCTCTAGGTGTTATCGATCCTGAGAGGGCCGAGATTAAGACATAGTCTTTAATTTGTTCTCTTAACATCTTTGCGGGTGGCTCTTCATCTTCAACTGCATGAGAATTGTGCCTCTTATTTTTCCTCTTGTATTCTTCTCGTCTTATTGGACAATATCTTGCAATATGTCCCATCTTATCACAATGGTAGCATTGGACATATGAGTAATCTCTTCCCTTTTGTTGTCCTTTCTTCTGGAATCTCTTTGGATGAGATTCTTTATCACTTAATTTGTTTTGTGGGTGAGACTATTTATGATTTTCTTTCTGAAAGTAAGACTTCTTTCTTCCTCCTTTGGTGTGAGTAACTAGGGCTTGATCTTCATCTCTTGCTAGTAAAGCCTCACGGTTAGCTACTCTTGTTTCTTGTTGAATGCATTCTTCCCATAGACCATCAAATTTTAGTTTCTCCGTTCTGGCACAAATCGTTTGGATGAATGCATCCCAAGGTCTTTTGATACCATTAAGGGTTGTCATTAAGCTATTATTAGAGTTATTTTCATTTCACTAGATAACAATAGCCTAAGATAGGATCAATAAGAAATACACAATCACAAGAGACATATCATTTATCATGGGAAACCTTCATGGGGTAGAAAACCCAACAAAACTTTTTTATTATAGATAGTCAATACAATGCCAAGAGATAACTCAAACAAATATAGAAATTTCTCTCTCTCTCTCTCTCTCTCTCTCATCTCCAACTGTAGCTCCGAAACTTGTCTCTCAATGAACAAGTGAGCGTGTCTAAGTGAGGCGCTAGCCTTCTTATTTATACAATTCTGGCACGTGTGGAAGCATCTCTTCACTGATAGGGCCAACTTCTTCTTCTGGGTGGTTATAACCACATTTAATATATTCTGTGGCCGACTTCTTATTCTGCCTATTATAATTATGTTTTGACCAATCCGCAAAAGAGGATTTGGTATTTTACAATAGTCGACATGATCAATCCGCAATAGGGGATTGATCTAATGAATAATACCACAATAATAATTAGAATACACTTTGCAGTTACATTATTTCAACATTACCATGGAACAACCTAACCTTGATAAGTGAATGAATGAGATGGCCAGGGTTTGAACAAGACAATCCTTCGATGATGGGGCAGGATTTGGTTGGTTTGAAGCTCCATTTTGAAACTAGGAGAGGGAGTCTCATAAGGAAACAAAGTTCTACCACAACTAGCCATATCATATATCGAGTTCTATGTTTGGCCAATGGTTCTCACATTGTTTTCATTAGATGGAGATGGAAATAAAGTGATTATAGCTGTGTTCTAATTCCCTGACCTCGGTTGGTGCTTGCTGAAGGTCACTTCGAAGATTATCCGAAGGAATTTTAGATCGATACCTTGTATGATAAAAAGGAGAAGTCCAATTATATTTGATTCTCTTTTCTAGGTAGAAGCTCTGAAAGAACTCCGAAAACTTAGTAGATGGAATCAACTAATTGAACAGGAAATAAGTTTCCTAGTAACACTGTGTCCTCTAGTTTATTAGGGTGCGAAGCATGCAAACCCATTCATATGGGTGAGGGATTTACAAGAAAAACTTCTCTAAAAAGGCTCGGTCCCCTCTATTTTGGGGCGACTATTGACCCCTATTTGGGAGCCCTAAATTCCTAACCCTACACGAGTTTGCCTTCTTGCGCATCCTCTCCCATTGGTCGAGCGGGTAAACTCCCTCTATTTTGGGGTGACAATTTCCATCGCGGAGAAGGAGCCAGAGGAATTAGTTATAGTATTCCAATCACCCACAATAGTAGCCCATGAATAAGTGTAATGGAAGTCAACTACAAAATCATCGCACTAGGCCACACCTTATAATCTGTTTGGATTTTGAAGTAACAAGTGATCTTCTTGCCTTGGTAAGAAATTTAGGTAGCCATCTGTAATGAAAGCTATTTACCTACTATGCAGGAAAATTAAAATATTCTAATATGTGGATCTTACTAATTCAAATTGGGGGAAAAGAAGATCCAACATCTCAACATATATTTTTAGCGATGCACTTAGAATCTAGACAAAACTACCTGAAGTCGATTAAGAATTTTATCTTGAAGACATACATTAGAATCACAGAGAATAGAATCCGAGATTAAGCACATCAAGTTATTCACATGCCCAAAAGGGCCATATGCATGGGCTTTCCAAGTGAGAAACCAACTGCATTCTGGTCAACTTTTCTTTCTTAACTTCCTCGTCCATATCCTGGAGAACATTCATATTTGCGCTATTGCCCATGAGTGCAAGCTCACTTGGGTTCGAGCAAGATAACTTCACTTACAATGACTAGAGGGCTTATCTCCCCCAAGTCCCAAGAATAATAAGAGATAGATTAGAGGGTCGACATTATATACTACTTCCATTACACTTTATATCTTGAGTCCTGATACAACAACTCGAATTATTCTTTACCCGAACTATTGCATTGTCTGCCTGAATGATGGCATTTTTAGATTTGAAAGTAGGAATTAGGACTATAGTGAGGAGGACGATAGCAGGATATCAGGGAGCAGAGGTAGCTTCCAGATATATGTAATAAAACTATACATGTTCAAAACCTTTTGAATGCTTCCCTCTTTGGCAGTTATTCCGAAAGTGACTAACCCTAAGCCGCCCCCCACAAAGAAATAAGTAAAATAAGTATAACCTAGTGGAAAATTGGAGAGTGAAACCATGGCCTATCGAGATCAGGTGGGAAATTTTAAAGTGAAAGGGTGGCGTCTCATTAATTATGATAATTGTGAAAGTGCAAGGGGGAGGGAGAACCCACATTAAACTAGACACAAGAAACTGGGATGAAAACCCATAGTATGGATGCTGTGGAGGAGGTAGAAGTAAGAAATTGACCCTACCCATAGCCCTACTGGAACGAATGAGGGTAAAAAAAATATAAGAGAAGGCATAACGACTTGTGCGGGTTAAAACATAGATAAAACATTCAACGAGGCATGTCTGTTATGTTAATGATCCCTCCCCTCCTAATTGTGATGGACTCTATACCCCTTCCCTAACTGGCAAGCTTGACCTTCCATTTCTCTAGCAAGCAATAGATCCCCCCCCTTTAAGTTCTCGACCCACGCTCACTAAAACCAATTTATGCCAGCTGCTAAAGTCCCTTATTTCGTGCACCCATAAATGAAATTTCCCTAATTCATTTCTATGAGCAAAAGTGCCTATCTAGTCTAGTTACTAACGAAATGTTCCTTTTCCTCGCCAGCTCTACTGATTTAAACCACATGTGGCCAGTATTTCAAAGTGTGTTGAGCAATTCCAACAATTGTAGCTATCCATCTGCCCACTAACCCCATCTTTGTGAATAAAAACCCACTAACCCAATCTTTGTGAATAAAAAAAGTGAACGTGCACTTCTTCACAAAAATGGTATAACACCCCTCTCCCTATTGGTCGAGCAACTCCGTACCTCAGGTCATGAAGTGGAAATATAGTACATTTAAATGGTAATAGAATTAATTTCTTTGGGCACATTGCCTAAGCGTCTTCTCCATCGTATCCTTTCTTTTAGTTTTTCCCTCATGAAAACATATAATATATCCATAACTAAATAAATCCATCAATGGATCGCTCAATCACATCTTTCTAATTTGGCTAGCCTGGGTTCAAAATTTCATTAGGTAGGACCATTCCTTACATTATGGTCTCATAGTAGGATATGAGCCAGGTACAGAGGAGGGGCTTACCTCTTTATGAACCAATCGAGGAAGGTACGAAGTCAGTTGTCTGCTGAGGGAATGGTGCGTTTATCTCTCTATTTGTTTCTTCTTTGTTCTTCCTTCCCATCCTATGTTGGAAAAGAGGGGTCCTTGAGTTAAGGGTTCCATAGAGAACTGGTGCTTGAAAGTTAATGTTATCCCCAGATGGATAAAAAGACCCACCCACAAATGACTACTCTTGGGGTAGGCTAGTTCTAGCCACTAGCTAGGGGAAATGGGAATATTTCCTCTATTTTTGATAGGTTCTGATCAATCCATCCCCACAAAAAATGGAAACAGAGCCAACATATCACCTTTCCTCAACTGTCTGTAATCAATTCATTTTGTAGATCAAGGGGTTTATGGGCGTAGAATCGTTCGATAGCCCCCTATAGATTATAAGAGTATGTCCCGCTAAATGACAGCCAAAAATAATGCCAGTATGATCTTGAGAATGAAAGCCAAAATCAATTGATTGATATATTGAGTGATTAATAAAGCCAACCTGATGATATGAACGGATGCTAGCGAGAGGATGCTAGCGAATGGGGAAAATACTGAAATATTTATTCAAAGGCTAACCAGGGTAGGGGAGTAACTAATTGGCCATTGAAGGCTTTCTAAATCAAAGTGGTGGATCATTGCTTAGGCGAGTAAAGACTATCCTACCTTTAATATTGAATAAATGTCCTTTGAAAGTAAGACTTAAAGAAGCATGGGTAATAAATATTAGAATGGTCAAATCTAGACCACTTCAGACTTAGCCTCACCCTTTTCAACTTATCTTTGTTTAGCTGTCAAAGAGATATGAAATGACCTTGCACCCTGTTCGGGCTCTGTGAGCATTCGGGAAGTGGGCTGTTGACTTTGTAGGCCCCATTAATCCCCCTGACTACCACTCTAAAGCGCAATATATCATAACTGCCATAGACTACTTTATCAAATGGGTGGAAGCAGAGTTGGTCCGTGATTTTTATACCTTGAAGGATTCACAATTGATATTCAAGAACATCATCTCTAGGTTTGGGTTTCCTCTTAGTCTGACTAGTGATTAAAGAACCCATTTCGTCAGCCAGACTATAGCAGCTTTGACCAAGGAACTTTTGATCCAACACCACAAGAGAATTCCTTACCATCCGAAGGCAAATGGCATGGTAGAGGATTTTAACAAGATCCTGGAGAGAGGAATTACAAAGGTATGTTGAGCGGAACAAGACGATTGGGATGAGTGCGCCCCCTCAGTCCTATGGGCAACTTATCAAACTACCACCAAGAAATTACATAAGAAAACCTCGTTTCGGTTGGTATATGGTCAAGAGGCAATGGTGCCTACGGAATTTATTGTTCCAAGTTTGTTTGTTGCGTAGGACACTCATATGGATGAGGAATCTTCAATTGTGGAATTCCTTTCCGAGTCCCTGATTCTAGAAGAAGCAATATTTTTGCATATTTTCACCAGACTGTGGAAAAACACAGACAAAAATCCTATCATGACCGACATATAAAGAAGAAGGCTTTGGACAAAGGCGATATGGTCCTCCTATATTACATTAAGTACTTATAGCACACATGCAAGCTCCATATGTGCTGGTTAGGACCATTTGTAGTTGCATAAGTCAGAACCACAGGTGTTGTGAAACTTGCATAGTTGGATGGTGTCCTCAAGCATGTATGGGTGAATGGCGCTTGCCTAAAGCCCTGCATTTAACTATACCAAGTCGAGTGCACATCCAACCAAACCAATGAATTGAATCTGCCTGAGCTAATTGTTTATGTTTACCTGGAATCTGTGAACAAAGGTAGCAGCCAAATCAACAATTGATGTGGGACGACCATTAGCGAAGCGGGTATGTACCGACATATTACAGAGCAAAGCGAGTAGAGACATCGATAAAAGAGTCTCCTGTATGTAGTAGAGTCCCCAATAATAGAGACCCTGAAAACAAAGGCATTAGAAGGAAAGACAGGTGTATAACCAGGTTAAGCACTCGTTAAAGAACCTTGTCCATAATCCATCATTTCTTATTAATAAGCAAAATAAGTAGTTTCAATTCCTGATCCAGATAGAGAAACATAAGCAACGAATTGAGATGGAGTTCCAGCTTCCTAGCTGGCAATAGAACTACCCGTAGCATTAGAAACATGATAACTACTAGAGCACAGTAAGCAGAGGTAGAAGTGGTTGTAACAGAGTGCTTAGTTTACTTCATTTACTGAGTAAATGGTGGAACAAACTTTGGTTCTGTAATTGGTTCTTACTTGAACCCTTCCTTCTAGCAACCTTGAAGCAACAAGGTAATTTATATACGAATATGTGGTCCCCAAATCTGGGCTATCATCATATCAGACCTATCAATATGGGAAATTAGTTAGAGAAAAGGAACGAAGTCGCTCATCCATCCGATGAGTGAGGTGACATTGTGAGAATGCTTAATTCGTTGAACTTAACAACTGAAACTGGGAATTTCAAGAGTGATAGGCTAGCATTTACTTATGGCTAGCTGGTATAGTTGAGATTTCTTGGGCGAATAGGAAATTGACTAAGGTAGCATTCGAATGCTTCATTGATCATTGAACTGAGCAAACGACTGGTAAATTATCCTCTGTGAACCTGTCCTTACGTGTTGATGGGAAAATATTCCTAAGAACTTGGCCTTACCTGGTAAATTATCCTCTAAGAACCTGGTCTTGTCGATGGTAAATTCCCCTCTCCCTTTGGTCTTGCCCCCCAAAGGGGCATGGTATGAGCCTAAAGATATCCCGATGGTCTTTTCGAGCGGGTCAGTTATCTCCCCCCTCACCCCTTTTGATTGAGGAAGGAATTTCTCTTATATATGAAAAGTAGTATACAGAGGTTTAGGGAAATCATTAGGAATCCCTATGAAATTTTCATTATATATCTTAAAGAAATTCCGGACTAGCCCAATAGCCATGACTAGTTTTTATATAATAATTTCCTTTTGATCAAAAGGAATATATATGTATATAACATGACACGAGAGAAAAGGAAAGGAATCGGGAACCAACACCATAACACCTAACCGGAACATCTAACAAATCTAACCGGAGCCAAGGACAGGAACACATAATGACCAGAGCCAAGTCACAAACAATGACCGGAGCCCAGGAACCAACACCGATAGAAATAATAGGCACCAGTAAAAATGACAGGGACAGGAACCCAGAGGATAGAAATGAAAGGGATAGGCACATATATAAAAGGAAAAGACACAAAATTCTCTACTCGTCGAGGGACAAGCACATATATAATAGGAAAAGTCACAAAATTCTCTGCTCGTCGAGGGACAGGCACATATATAATAGGAAAAGTCACAAAATTCTCTGCTCGTCGAGGGAAAGGTACCCACTCTATATAAAAGGGAGGGCATCAGTCTTATGACGACTCCTTCCTTTACTTAGAAGGCATGAGGAAAGAAACCTCACTTTTCATCAAGGCATGTGGAAAACAACCTCACTATGACTCATATATAATATAGAGTTAGTTAGTGAAATGGGGATTTAATAGATGAAAACACAGGGAGACATCATTTGATGGTTTTGATAGGAAAGTGAAGAGGATTCACTTACTTTTCGCAAGTTCTTTATCCTAACCCCCCCTAATCCCCACTATCAACTAATCCATATACCTACATGACAAATTCACCAATAAGGTGCATTGAACCAGAATATAAAGGAGGAAGGGCTCCATTACCATCGTTGTCGGTAACTTACGAAGACTGTCGATAAGACTATAATGGTTGAAAATATTCTCAACGAAGTAAGCCTGGGTCAGATACGGTTTTCTCTAGAGCTCGAATCTGTATTCTTTTACTATTTATAGCTTTCGAGTGCCAGACAGGGTCACATTTTCCCCTTCAAAGTGAGCCATGGACCGATTTCCCTTCTTTAGGCAGGTAAACTAGGATTGGTTCTTAGTGACCAAACTAGGCGACCAAACTAGTGTCATTTTTGGCCCTACCCTTAAGACTCGTCATTGTCTAACTGGTCTAGCTCAATGTTTTTTCAGTTACCAAATACATAAATTCAGTTCCCTAAGACAGACATTCGTTCTGCCACTTTCCAAATACAGACATTTGACATGCAGTGAATTTGATCCCGGGGCGGGATGAATGTATTTTACCTAGTAAGACTGAGAAAGAAGGCCCCCCCAGAACCCACTAGTTAGCCAATTCAGAGATCAAGATAGATGTACTTTCCTCCAGCTACCGCTGACCTTGTTTTTGTTTGAATCACCTCAAAAAATCCAAAGAGAGGGAGTCTTATTCGTACATAAAGGAATCCATAAGATATGTAAGGATTATGGACATCCTATTGGTTTTCATCTTCCTACTCGACGGTAGGCCAAACACTTTCAATCTCTTTTCTTGATGGATGAAATACCTCATTCTTGGGCCATTCCGGACCAAAGTGAATGTTAGCCCTCATCACCCGAGGTGTGACTCCTACTTATGGGCATCTTCAAGTGACTTTTTTAAGCAACAGAGACAAATGGGAACCCCAGTGCTCAGGAGGTAATTCCCGAACGCATAACCTCTCGCCAAAGTAGTCTCATTAAGGTCTTTGGTACCAAAGTCGAGAAGCTAGGATAACCGAGCATAAACCCTTAGGTCCACCCAGGTTCCTTGTCTGCCACATGAGTCTGACCTTCCGTCTGCCCCGCCTATTGAATGAAATGGGAATAAAAGAAAATGTAGTTAGGAAGGTTATTGGGGCGACCTTCCTCTATTATTAGGTAAGGTCCCCCAAAACGATTTCACATTATTTCAAAGAGACTCCCTTGCTGAACGGAGACAAGTGTGGGTCCTTATAGGGTGGGACCATCGCCTAGAGTGCCTTAGTTAACTCGTTGATCAAAGGCCTGGCCTTGTTACCTCAAGGTAAGGTTTCATGACCATTCCCAATGGGGATATGGCTAAAACAATCTGCCTATGCTAAGACAGAATGTCTTAATCAATCCTTAGGTGCAAGGCTTAAGGATTCAAAGAGGATATACTAATGACTTAGGTGATCCAATCCTTACGTTAGTGATTTCGTGAACTAGGATAAGTTCAGGTTGTTATTATGTTAACCGTGGTTCAAGTTACACATAAGACACACCCACGACCTTGGCCTGTGTGTGCACCTAGAATATCAGAATTAGGCTTGATGGCTTACTCCCGAGTGAATTGCTTCATCAGGTTTATGGTCTACAACCTAGAGGCTCAAAAGTACATCCATCCATTGCATCTTGCCCCAGTTTTCCTATCAAGTTATTCAGGTTTTCTTGCCAGTTATCTAGGCTTACTCTACAGTTCATCACAAGGTATCCTACCCAAGAGCCGAGATTCTGACGAATGTGGACCACTATTTGGGGAAGCTTGGTTAGGGCTGGTTGTATTTCATGAGTACCTAAGAAATGGAAGGAACTATGAGGGGAAGAAACGATTAAGTTCACCTAAAGATGTTGTGGTTCACTATGACTAGGTTGGGCTTTAAGGAAGGGCCAACAATGCTTGGTTGTGAAAAGATCCAACTAACAAAATCAAGAACCTATTCCCTTTTATGTCATCTAGGTCATCTCTTGGGAATCTCGGGGATTGAGACGTATGTTTAGGTTGCTATCATTGGCCTGATGTGGATTTTTAGGATACTATCGGGGAATATTCCCTTCTAGGCAGGTCAACCTTACTCTAAGCGGATGGATGGATCGTCATAGTTTCCTCATGCCTTTGAGAGTCTGTTGACCTATATTTTCCATTTGGATCAGTTGTAAGATCTTGCATAATAAAAATCAAGAACCTACCCTATTTGATGCCATTCACTTCCGAAGAAACCTTTTCTACAATGAACACTAAGAATCAAAGTATGATCTGGTTATTAAAGTATGATGCGCACCTAGGTCATCAATCCAATAGTGGTTAGTTAGTGTGTAGCACTTATTGTTGATTGTGCTGATCCTAATCAATAAGTAGGTCGTGGATACTAGACCAATTCATTGTTTTATCCAATCCATAAGCACCGAGAAATAATCCAATCCACTTAAATTGACCAAACTACCCCATTCGTTGGGCCTCAAGCTTCGTGGAGTAGATCGCGTAGGTAACTCATACGAAACTTGTCACATACGGTTTCATCTATTGGTGTGGTCGAAGTGGTGGGATCGCTTTCTTTCTTTGATGCAATGGAAATGGATAGGGTCGATTCCCTGATTTCTTTTACCCTTGGCATGGGCTAGTAAGTTCTACACTCATTCTATAGGGGTTGTGATGCCTCCGACCACTAGCTATTGG
The DNA here is from genome assembly GCA_010110895.2 of Picea sitchensis. Classification (NCBI taxonomy): domain Eukaryota; kingdom Viridiplantae; phylum Streptophyta; class Pinopsida; order Pinales; family Pinaceae; genus Picea; species Picea sitchensis. The sequence goes on along the minus strand of SNQJ01S0045603.1, from coordinate 152,243 downwards.
TCTTCCCTCATTAATCTCTGTGTTTTCAATTGGTTAGTTACCGCAGCCTATGCCTTATTACTAAGCCTAGCTCAGTTCCCTAGCCTTTTTCTAAAGCCTCTTTTTCCTTCTAGTAGGATTAATTGGATGCTTCCCTCCATCATGCACATGATAGCTTGTCATTTTAGTGGTGCCCCCCGCTGCTATGATCATGATTGCTTCCCTTCCCAGATTAGTCATAAACAATGCATATGCCATATCAATGGATGGATCAACCAACTCCATGACGCGCGATGATCCTATGCTTACCGGCCTACCCATCCGCGTTATCGGGTGATCTACGTACTGGTACCCAATTCTTCACTTTTGAATCCTCAGGCCACCAACACAGACCCAGAGCTAACCTGATCAACTCACCACCTGTAGTGACCAGGTAGAGGGGGACACCGATCCACCTCACCTACCCTTAGGCAATCATGAATACTCCACCTACACTTTCAAACTCACTCCTCGATCCAATGAAGGAGAATTCATCCTTACCAGCTAGGAAGGGATGAATCCAACCCACTTTACATGCCAGGAGGAACAAAGAAAGCAGTTTCACCACCAGGGTAGCGAGAATGGTATAAGCACCATAAAGTAGTAGAGTATGCTTCCCTTAAAATTCCATTGCTGGTAGTGGTATCCCTTCTAGCAGATCGATACCCAGCTTTAGATCCTCCGAGTTGAAAGCCAGTAGCATAGATTGCCGCAGTGACACAGGTAAAGGCATCAGGGGCGGTAGATTCATATCCATTCATTGGATATACAGAGCCAATTTTATAGATTGTTAGAAAGCCACTATGCTTGGCGTACCTTCCTATCTCAGGTTCCTTTTGCTCGGATTCATTTTTAGAACCATAGCCCATTGATTGCGTGGATCCAATTGAAGCGCTAAATTTCAGTAGCAATTCCAATTCCAGTTATTTTCATTCGAGATTGAGATAAAAATATTTTAGCAACAGGAGAGGGGGAAGCATCCCTCCCATTTCAATAACCATATGAAATTGATCGAGCTTAAGTTCCAAATCCAATTGTTGAACCAGCTGGTTCTCCAGTCCCTCTAGTAGTTTTACCACCAATTATACCAACTTCCCTCCTTGTTGTTCCGACCTAAGATTTTTTCCTTATGTGGGGGATTTGCATGTGTTCCAACATATGCTAGCATTCAAATAAGCTTTGTTCCAAAATTTCCTGCCCCACATATAAATAACATTATTCAGTGCATGGATTGGATGGAGCAAGTTGTAGAAAGGATGGGACCGGTATCATAGTAATGGGACCGATATCATAGTAAAATACAAAGGCCATAGGGATAAGGGTTGCTTCACAAGTCACTGTTTCTCCTATTGAAGCACATGTTTAAGAAGCACCATCAACAATTACACTTGATTGAGTGAAAACATCAAGTAGAAAAGGTATAGAACACAGAAGCACATGTAGCAACTTTAATACCAAATGTAGATATTCCAATCAGATATTTCTAACAACAAATAGAAAAGGTACATGCACCACCTATAATGGGGGCATCTCGATATCCTCATAGGAGTGAAAAGAAAATAAAGGAAGATCAATATCGACAGCTAGAAGGAGCCAGAGCATCCCTTCGTGTCCGATTTATTGTCAATCCAAAGCCTCTAGATTGAAAACCATAAACAGTTTACCAAGACTGCCTTTGAATCTGACTCAATAGATTATGGGTCAACGAATGAAACCACTTCCTTTGACTCTGTGGATGATGCCCCTTCTTTCTCCATAGTCTATGACTTTGCTCTCTTTGATTGTTAGTAAACTCGATCGAGAACTAGATTTTCCGCTGGTTTCTCTTCTTCTTACTATGTAACGGAATCAACTAAAACTAGATTTGCTGGAATTAGTTCTTAAACTAGAGGGTCTGAAACTGGTAGATCTGCATCGGGATATGGAACTACACTAACTAAAATAGGAAGTTCTAAGTGGATATTTGATCTCCACCAATCCCTGGCGAGATGATTGCTATTATGGTCATACCTTGACTTTTGATGGATCGATTGGTTCCACTCAGCCAACTGCTATTGCTGGTGCGTATGTCGTTGGATCAACTTAAGCTGAATCTACTGGAACTCCAACTGGATTTGGAACTATTATTTCTTGAATTGAAAGGGATACCAGGCTAAGAGAAATAGGGAATGGTTCAGATTCTTCCTCTACCGCTTGCGCTACTTACTTTTCTACTGATGTTGGCACTAGGATGGGTGGCCCTGTAGCTGGATGATATTAAACTATTTATGTCTTTGACCGGGGTTCAATCTATATCTGTGGCTCTGTATCTTTATGTGCACGGTATGTGCCTCCTAGATCTTCTACTGACACTGATGTTGGGTAATCAACAACCTTTGCCCCTGTTTATAGGAGTGGGATTGCTCCCTCCACTGACACGTTAGTCTATTATTCTACTGGTGATGGGCCATCAAGGGGTATCGATCTATGCGCGCATGTAAAGTCTGAAACATTGTTTCTCTAATGATTGATTGACCAACATCATACTGTAGATGGTGCCTATGCTTTTTCTTTTTCTTCTGTTGACTTTTGAATAGGTAGTTCACCTAGCATAACTAGTTAAACTGCACCTACCTATGCTCTAATCACCTTTTCTCCTTTTGCTACCTTAGATGTTGGCTCAGATGTTTATGTTGTTGGCTATTGAACCATCAGGGATGCGGGACAATATAGTGAACAAGGAGAAATGTGATCAACTAGATCAGTTGTGACTTATGGGTAAATTGATGCTAGGTCAACTAGCTTTCGAACGGGCTCAAATGCTACTCTCTTTGTTCCTCTCTGTCCCTATTGCTTCCTACGTCTTTGCTCATGTTTTTTCCACTGATACCCGGATAATTGTTGTTTTCATATTGGAGAGTTACTCCACTAATGCCTTTGGATCTGCCTCTGTCTTAGCTACTTATGCTCTAGATGATACTACTGTGTCTCGATCTCTAACCGGATTAATAGATGAAACTACTACAGGTGTTTCTTAAATCAAGAAACCCCAATCTACTCCTACTTACTTTGAGACTGTTGGCTTATATGCTGGTGGATCAACCACAATTGGCTCAAGAACGGCATCTTCTAAGGACTCTGTAATTTGGTAAACTATATCTGCACCTGGGGGATATCAAAGAGTTTCTGTCGCTGGTGAAAACATCGTATAACCAAGAACTGGAGGATCTTAAACTGGATGATCTACAGTTTCATTTGCATCTAGATACTTTGGAACTAAACTAGCATCTATTGAATCTGGATCTCGATCTGGGACTGGAAAAAGCGTTGAAATTGGAACAAAATCTTTCACAGGTTATTCTATGGGCTTTCTAATGGATGATGAAACTGATTCAAATGCTCTTTCCTCTGCATCATCCCTAGGAGCTATAGCTATTGTCATAACATTACCAGGAGCACACACTAATGTTGGAACAGGGAATGTTGGTCTTGGAGAAAATGTAATTGTCTCTAAAGCTAGAGAATCTGAAACAACCAGATCCAATAACATATCGAAATCTAGAAGCACTAGCATGGGAATAGGCGAGTGCATATACTATTGTTTGTTATCTGGTTTTGGGGTCAAGATTGAACCTCAACATCATCTCAGCTAGTTTCAGTTTCTCTAGCAGCTGCAGAGCTAGTTGACTGAATTGATCTGCTAGAAGCAGAGTGCCTAGTTTACCTCATGGACGCAGAACCTCTCATTTTAGATACTCCAGTTCCGAAGCTAGTTGTTGACCTTGATTTGGTAAATGATCTAGCGAAGGCAGTTCCCTGCCTAGATATGGATCCAAAGCCAACACCTAACCTTTCTCAAGATCCCATGCTGGACCAAAGCACATGTCAAGATATCAGTGCCTCACTTCAGTCAAGAAGTGAGAATTTCCTATCGAAGGAGGGCGTAAATCACTCCATGCCTAATTGTAATGCCTCTTTATCTTGACCTGGCTAAGATGTTAACTTGGATGCCTAATTGTAGTGCCTTTGACTCTGACTCAATAGATTATGGGTCAACGGATGAAATCATTTCCTTTGACTCTGTAGATGATGCCCCTGCTTTCTCCGTAGTCTATGCCTTTACTCTCTTTGATTGTTAGTAAACTCGATCGAGAACTAGATTTTCTGTTGGTTTCTCTTCTTACTATGTAACAGAATCAACTAAAACTAGATTTGTTGGAATTAGTTCTTAAACTAGAGGATCTCAAACTGGTAGATCTGCATTGGGATATGGAACTACAGTAACTAAAATAGGAAGGTCTAAGTGGAGATTTGATCTCCACCAATCCCTGGCGAGATGATTGCTATTATGGTCATACCTTGACTTTTGATGGATCTATTGGTTCCACTCAGTCAACTGCTATTGCTAGTGCGTATGCCGCTGGATCAACTTAAACTTAATCTACTGGAACTCCAACTGGATTTGGAACTATTATTTCTCAAATTGAAAGGGATACCGGGCTAAGAGAAACAAGGACTGGTTAGGATGCTTCCTCTATCGCTTACACTACTTACTTTTCTACTGATGCTAGCACTAGGATGGGTGGCCCTTGTTACACGTCAAAATTGCTCAGATGGATAAGTGTCGCATTGTCCCTATCAATCGTCGTAAGTGTCGCATCTTCCCTACAACTTTCGCAAGTGTCGCAAGTTGATCACTAGTGTCGCAAACGATGTTTAGACATGATGCCATGATAACGACACTAAGGAGGCACTTATGACACCTCACATAACTGATTTGAAGGGGGGAGAACTGGTCTACTGGAATCAAATAGCTCTTGACACCTGAAAGAGACCCTGAAATACTGGTTTGGAGGGGGATCTCTCCCCTACTATAGCTGCAGAAGCGCTGGCGCTCCTCTGCCATGCTTCAAGGAGCGTTATAACGCCCCTCAGGCCCTTCTGAAGGAGCGCTTCTCATCTTGAGAGCGTTGGCGCTTTCCCAAGGCTTACCAGGAGCGCTACAATGCTCCGATGCCCCTTTTGGGGGAGCGCTCCCTATTCTGCGTCAGTTGTTAGCCCGTTGAGGAGAATAAGGGGGGGGATCATTCAAGATTAGGAGGCAGTTGTGCTCGAATTCTCGGTTTCATCAAAAGATCCCTGATCTAAGGAAAAGGTCCCCAACTGGTTCTAAACATAACTCAAGAGGTTAGACCCCTCCTAACCTATATAAACAGGCTCTATGATGGTGGAAAGGGGGAAGAACTGTACACATGAAACTTATGATCTTGGAGGAAACTGACAGTCAGCCAAAGGTTATGATCTTGGAGAAAACCCACAGTCAGCCAAAGGAGAAGTAATCAAGTCGCTATCCGTGTTGTGGATCTTTCGTGCAAGGGTTAGACGAAGAGGGACTGACGAGCCGTCGTGACCGTGATCTACGACAGGCACGGCCGTCATATTCTCATTAATATGACACGCTAATTGCTTTCTTTCTAGTTTGTGTCCCATGTTACAAACTTGTCATTCATTGATAGATCTCTGCTTTTCGCTTCTAATGTCATTAGAGTAGGAAGTGGTCGTAATTTTTTTCCAAAGACCTAGGAGAAAAGGATTGAGCTAAATCGAGCGCAGGACAAACGCCGACAGTGGGTACCAGACACTTTTGTTATCCTCCCTTCTCATGCATTAGTTTAGATGGATTTGAAAGGAAGTCAATGTCCACGTTAAGCATTTTTCTGTCTAGGGTTAAGGTCAAGCCTTAGAGGTGATCTACCTGTCCGCAGGGAGATTTTCCTACAACAGCCCTGTACCTGGATGATCTTAAACTATTTATGTCTCTGAGTGGGGTTCAATCTATATCTATGGTTCTGTATATTTATGTGCGCGGTATGTGCCTCCTAGATCTTCTACTGACACTGATGTTGGGTAATCAACAACCTTTGCCCCTGTTTATAGGAGTGGGACTGCTCCCTCCACTAACACGTTAGTTTATTCTTCTGCTGGTGATGGGCCATCGACGGGGTATCGATCTATGTGCACATGTAAAGTCTGAAACGTTGCATCCCTAATGATTGATTGACCGACATCATACTATAGATGGTGCCTGTGCTTTTGCTTTTTCTTCTGTTGTCTTTTGAATATGTAGTTCACCCGACATAACTAGTTAAACTGTACCTACCTATGCTCTAATAACCTTTGCTCTTCTTGCTACCTTAGCTTCTAGCTCAGATGGTTATGTTGTTGGCTATTGAACCATTAGGGATGCAGGACGATATAGCAAACAAGGAGAAACTCGATCAATTGGATCAACCGTGACTTATGGGTAAATTGATTCTAGGTCAACTAGCTTTCAAACAGGCTCAGATGCTACTCTCTTTGTTCCTCTCTGTCCCTATTGCTTTCTACATCTTTGCCCGTGTTTTAGCCACTGATACTGGGTCAATTGTTGTTTTCATATTGGAGAGGTACACCACCAATGCATTTGGATTTGCCTCTGTCTTAGCTGCCTATTCTCTAGCTGATACTACTGTGTCTCGATCTATAACTGGATCAATGGATGAAACTACTACAGGTGCTGCTTAAATCGAGCAACCCCAATCTACTTCTGCTTACTTTGAGACTTCTGGCTTATATGCTAGTGGATCAACCGTAATTGGCTCAAGAACTGCATCTGCTAAGGAATCTGTAATTTGGCAAACTATATCTGCACCTGGGGGATCTCAAAGAGTTTCTGTCGCTTGTGAAGGTGCTGGATAACTAGGAACTGGAGGATCTTAAACTGGATGATCTACAGTTTCATTTTCATTTAGATACTTTGGAACTGAACTAGCATCTATTGAATCTGGATCTCGATCTGGGACTGGAAAAAGCACTGAAATTGGAACAAAATCTTTCATAGGTTATTCTATAGGCTTTCAAACGGATGATGAAACTGATTCAAACGATCTTTCCTCTGCATCATCCCTAGGAGCTATAGATTTTGTCAGAACATTACCAGGAGCACATACTAATGTTGGAATAGGGAATGTTGGTCCTGGAGAAAATTTAATTGTCTCTAAAGATAGATAATCTGAAACAACCGGAACCAATAACATATCCAAATCTAGAAGCACTAGCATGGGAATAGGCGAGAGCAGATACTATTGTTTTTTATCTGGTTTAGGGTCGAGATTGAACCTCAACAAGATCTCAGCTAGTTTCAATTTTTCCAGTAGCTGCAGAGCCAGTTGACTGAATTGATCCGCTAGAAGAAGAGTGACTAGTTTACCTCATGGATGAAGAACCACTCATTTTAGATACTCCAGTTCTAAAGCTAGTTGTTGACCTTGATTTGGTAAATGATCTAGCGAAGGTAGTGCCCTGCCCAGATATATATCCAAAGCCAACACCTAACCTTTCTCAATATCCCATGCCGGACCAAAGCGCATGTCAAGATATTAGTGCCCCGCTTCAGTCAAGAAGTGAGAATTTCCTATCGAAGGAGGGCATAAATCACTCCATGCCTAATTGTAGTGCCTCTTTATCTTGACCTGGCTAAGATGTTAGCTTGGATGTATCTGCATGTGGATCCTCTTCTAGTTCAATCGCTTTTGGTGGATATGCAGGATCATTTATAGGTCTTATCTATGCTGCTATCCTTGCTCTTGCCTTTACCTTTGTTTTTGGCTTTGAAACAAGGTCATATGCGGGAAGGCAGATAAACGTTAATTGGGCCTCTACCCTTGCTACTTTATCTCAATCGAATAGATCAATTCGGTCATCGACTAGCTTTGAAATCGCTGAATCAACAATTGAATCAAATGCATATGCTGGTACTGGTGCGGGGTAAACTTATGATTCAACGACTATCTTAATTCTTGTCAAAACATGTGCGAGTGGAACAACATCTCTATCTTGCTCTGAAATAGGATCTGCGTATTGATATTCCTATGATGCCACCCATTATGCTCTAGCTACACTACCCGCCTATGCTGGTGGTGGTGGGACTACTCAGTCAATGAATAAATTAATAATCGTTCAAGACTGCCCGAAGAACGAATAACAACTGATGAAACTCCTGCCCTTGCCCTTCTTTTTGCCTTTGCTCTAATTTCCTCTGACCTAGATGGCTCTATATTTGCCTCTACTGATGGATTTCGATCTGGAAGGAATGCTCACTCTTAAACATGCTATTCCTATCGACCTAAAACGAGATTTGGAACTAAATCCACGAAAACTGATACTGCTACTGGAGCTTGAACGGGTTATGACATAGGATCTGGCACTCAAACTGGATTCTGATATGAAACAACAGGATCTTTTCTAGCTGACACATTCACTGGTTCAAGGTAAATGAGGTCACCTGACTCTCGCTCAACTGAATATGCTCAAACTCTTACTCGGTCTGTTACCTGTGTTTCCAATGCCCTTGCCTTTGTTGCTAGTGCTTCTTTCTCTAAGACTGATGTTGACTGTAATTATAAGAACACTAATGAAATGTGTAGGAACATTCATTATTGGAGCATAAGGGAATGTAGTAACATCACTCCCGGGAACACCCTATAATGCCAGAGAAAATCTTATTTGTTGGATAACCAGAAAGAATGAGAGTCCCAGTGGGCTATGGCAACTGAGAGTGGTTGAAATGGACGATCAATAAGGGAAAGAAGCCCCTCTACTTTCGAACCAGATAAGAACCAAACTTGAATCTCTATCTTAATATTCCCTCTCCCTCGACCTTATTGAGTAGGATAAAACTATAAGAGTGCATCCATAAATCCCTAAATCCATGTTTCCCTTTGTTAATTCATTCATATTACCCATAGATGCTTGTCGAAGACAGATCAAGGCGCAAGCACACAAGCGAGATCCAATTCAACAGTCACATTTTCCCCTTTATATATTAGTCGTAGTTGCCCAAGTCTTGAAAGAAAGGTAGTCAAAGTTCTTCCCCTGTAGCCCACGAGGAATATCTATCAGTCTGCTTCCCTCTCCGCCATCATATATGGTTCTTTCTTCCTCTTTTCCACAACAACAAATATGGTTTATCCATTAGCAAGAGAGAGACAATGTGCTCATTAGAGTAAGTAAGTAAGGCAAGATCCAACACATCCATCCTTCCTTAAGAGGTAAGATCTAACCCATCTTTTCTAAAAGAGTATTGGACAATGACATATATAATATATTCTAAATATTCAATTGCCTAAGGGATTGTAAGGAAATAGGCAGGGTAAAAAGACATGGCAAGCAGGGTTGGTCGAGTGGATTAAGGACGAATATCACTGCCTAAAATGACTTAGCTCCCTACAACATCTAAGTAAAAATAGTAGGGAGAATTCCCATTCTTATTCTTGGGAGGGATGGCCTCCAAGAGAGTGACTTATTCCAGCCTGATGAATGGCAGGGTCGACTAGCCAATGAGTGCTTTATTCCTGAATGCCTTATTCCACTATGCCTGATTCCTTACTAATTCCATTTCAATCATTATTCATTATAGGTAGGAAAGGGTATATATGTATTATCAATAGAGGGATGACATGGCAAGCAAGCATAGATAAGCATGGCCTGCCAAAGTGGCATGAGAGGGAGGGTCAATACTTTGTGACAGTAAGGCGGGGCCCCTATCCTCCATAAAGAAAGTTCCTGCAACTCTCCATTGCCTTCTCAATCTATTGAAGGCGATGAGTATTTCATCAACCCTCCATCTCCTTCTCAAACTATTGAGGGCCTCTGATGAGTATTTCATCGGGTCAACCCCCCTGGTCTTGCCTATATTGTATTGATTGATTGGTAGGAGAAGTTCAAGCTTTGATCCTACTCCTTAACTCTGCTCAGGTGGGTCAGGTCTGTGTCGACCCTCTTGAGTGATTGAGGGAAGAAAATAGTGTCCTAGTATTCCCTCGTCTTACAAGGGGTCATGAGGAAGAAAGAAAGTAAAGTGAAGGTCAGGTCTTAGGCCTCATCTCTCTTGCGGTTTTGACCTACCGAGAATTATACGTAATATTACATTTATAATGATGAGATAGTGGCCAGCTCTGCCCACCCAAGTTCAATCACCAATTGGAATTATTGAACTCCAAAGCCGGATAATGTAGGGCGAGAGCATATTACATACTTAATCACCCCAGGGAGAGCATATGACGCAATACAACAACTCAGTGCAAAGCCCATCCTCAACACTTGGTGAAATAACAAGCGGTGCCAATACAGAATTAGGAGTTCTCTGATGTAGACCCCCTACCTCAGCAGGGTCCACTGACCTCCCGGTCTTTGGATCATTCTCTTTCCTGAGCCGAAATGGAAATTCGGGCTCCTGTTGGAACCCCCTGAACAAATCCACAGGTCCCTTTGTCCTCTGTCATAAGCCTTGAGAAAACCTATGCATGTGCTCAGCTTTCGATGCTCTCCTCTGTTCTGAACCAACCCTCCTTTCGTTTTTTGGGGTTTCGGGACTCCTGCAAGCGAGCTCTCCCAGGCTCCTTGTCCCTCCAACTTTCGGTCTCTACAACGTCGAATGGGACTTAATTATTTCAGGTCCTCCCTTAGCCTTTTGGGGTTTCACATTTCAAGATTTTGCAAGTCGGGACTCCCTGTCCCCCGACTCCTAGCCTCTTGAATACCTGGGTCCTGAAATGACAAAATGGCAGTTCGCGATAAAGTGCTACCGGATTTCATGATTCGGGGAATCACGATGAAAGCATCCCCCCTTCCCCTGTCTTTTGAATTCCTAGTTTTCGAAATGCCGAAATGTCTTGGCGTTTGGCCTTTCGGGGTTTTGCGATTTGGGATTTCGCGATTCCTGCTGCAAAAAAATCTAGGTCCTTCCATCTCCCAGACCCCAAAATGCTGAAATCTCTCCCTCTGAGAGATCAATGACCCAGTCCTCCTGGAACCCAAGTCTTTCGGGCCTTTTCTCGAAATCTTGACCGCTCGCCACGTGTCTTCCTGATGAATGGCCCTGATGTCTTCTTGAATTCTCCTTTCGCGATTTCTGGAGACTCTTCACTCTCGGTCTCTCAGTGTCCGAATCCCTGAAGTGTGGATCTCTTGACACGCGTCCTCTGAGATGGACGGTCCCAAATGCTTTCGGGACCTTGATAGGCCCTCTCTCCCCTATGGTCTTACGAGGGTTAAACCTCGAGCCTCTTTTCTGGATCCGATAACTATCAGTCCTCTGCACTACATCTGACGGCCCAGATCTAGTATTCTGCACGTCTCCTAGGGACTAAACCCCATGCACATATCCTGGATCCATCGGATCTTATTCCACTGTGCTCCCGATCCAACGGCTGGTGTGATTTCGTGAAATGGGAGTTCACGATGCAGTGACTCCACAATTCCTTTGCTGCTCCAATCCCCGAACTCCGAAATAGTAAAACCCGAGCGCGAGACTTCGGGATTTCACGAAATATGAGTTCGCGATGCAGCGACTCCACAATCTCTCGCCGCTCCAAACCCCGAACTCTGAAATGCCAAAATTCTGAAATCTCCTTTGTCTGTTTCTCTGTGTACAAAGGCATTGTTCCTCCTGATCTTCAGGACTTAGAATAAGTCCGCTCCCGCACACTCCTTGTGCTTGACGGTCCTTCAGACGACTATCTGTCACCACTTTTCCCAAATGTTGGCTTGGTGCACTCCTTGCACCGGTCTTTTTCCCGTTTGTGCTTCAACTGAAAGGACCTCAATGGTCTCTATCCCTTTCTACCCTTGAAGGGATGGAAGTGTCCTCTTCTGCAACTTACTGCTCAGGCACACTTTGCTGAGCCTACAGGGTGTTCAATAACCCTGTGGGTGTCTTTCCTGTGACACTTCCCTTTCCTCATAACTCGAAAGAGTTCCTCCCTGTGCTCACTTGTACATGCTCAATGCCCTCTTGGCAGAGCTCTACAGAACCTTTAGTAGTTCTGTTTCTTTTCTGTGCCTTCCTTTTCAAAGTTCCTCCTCTAGAGTATTCAGTAACTCTGAGGCTTCCTTCAAGTTTGTGAATCCTCCTGGTCTGCCCTCCTGGCATGTTCTTTCCGACTCCTCAGAGTTCAGATGCGCACTCCTTGCGCTGGCCTCAGAACTTCTGATGTTCTGTTGTGCACTCGTTTCATAGCCCAAAGAACCTAGACGGATATCACAACTTAATAAGATAGACAAATTCTATCTATCCCTACAAATTTACATCTAATATACATCTACAACATTCATTCATGAAACTTAAAAACATGAACAACCATATGTAGGAAAAATTGATTTTATATTAATCTCCGTGTCTCTATACAGATGATTTACAAAGGTTGGACTGTAACAGTCTCATCTCTCTCTCGAGACCTCTCTACTCTGGTCTCTCTTCTCCTTTCTAACTCTCTCTACTCCTAGAGACTCTAATATCCTTCCTCCTCCTCTACAAAATGAGGGCTCTCATGAGCTTATCCTCAACCCCACCTCTGAGCTATCGCTATCACAAAGTGGCTCCTATGGCTACATGACATAAATGAATGTCACAGACCTGACTGATCTGGACTTGCTGCAGGTAACTATTAAAGGAAACCTCAACCACTACTTGTACAAAGGCATGATCTGGCATTAAAATCCTTACAACATTAAATTCAAATTCAAATTTTGAAAAACGAGAGGGTTGCATCTCTCCCTTTCTCCATTAGTGCATGATGGATGTGTTGCCTGGATGGCACATTGTTGATGTGGAGTGATGCTCCTGCATCATTCTCTCAAGAGTCTCATTATTTATATATGGTTATGAGTGATGCCGAACACACCCTCTGGTCTCCCATCTTCATAACTAGACACTTTTCCTTGAGAAAGGAACCAACCAGATTCATATTCCCATATGATAAGTCGAGCTAATGGCCACATCCTTCTAGATTTTCACTCTACCTTTTGAGTGACTCTTTCCCTATCCCTTCAGTTTCCACCTACTATTAATTAAAGGATGTGTTGCAGCATATCCAACCATAGTTGTGGATCGAAATGCCTATTATTCTTATTTAAGGTTTTTGGATCTATATGTATTGGATCAATGTATCTTGAATTGTTGAATTGAAATATTAGACTGGAACAAAGATATATTGAATGGATAGATATATTATTTCCTTTCCTCTCTGATGAATATATTATATACATATACATATTGATATGATCAGGGATGGGATATCTTCCCATCTATTTATTCCCCCAATCTTTTCAATACGCCTATTAGCTCGCTTAAATAATCATAATAATCACATGCAGGGGCATTAGTTCATTGTTTGGATAGGAAGGCGTGTATTCATTCATTCGATGGGGAAGGGAAAGGGATAGTATGGATAACATAAATTCCCTACCCTATATAACCCTCGGCCATAATTGAATGAATATAAAGATTTGCAAGATCAATTATTAATGAAAAATAGAATCTTTATCTAAATAGTAAGGGGCATTCACTAATTAGCTGCTTGGATGCTTGGGTTTACTTATATAGGGGTGAAGGACTAATTCATTTCATTGATTGGATTGAAACTGCAAACACCTACTTGAAATAATAATGGGGGGGAGGTGGGGGAAGAATAAACAAGAGATTTCTAGTTTGTCTTGATCCTAAAGTAATGGGCTAGCCCTACTATTATAATAAGGCGAGCAATTGACGAGACTTAAATAAAGAATAATGATTTGAATTATTTATTAATGAAAATTCCCTTTCTTAATCAACTTCTCTTTTCCCATTTCTCATTATTTCAATTAGAAGGCTTTCTCAAGTAGATGGAGTTCTTTTGCTTGAACGTATATAGTTGACTCGGTTCATAACAACATCGAGTCATCACTTTCTCTTTCTCTATAATTGTTGGAGGTCGAGTCTATTACCCACGTATTAACGACATCCTCCTAGGCGACAATGTTCGATTCCTTTCGTCCTCCCCTTCCAGGTCCATTCTATGATACATTCATATAGCATTTTCTTATTATCTTATCAGACTGGCCAATGACCTATACCCAACATCTCCTTTCTATTAAGGCTATGGAAACCCTCTCACTTAGCATTTCCTATCTCTTACTTACGCCTTCCCATACATCTTGGATGATCTTACACCAACATTTAGCACCTACTACTCACCCAGATCCCACCTTACCCACCTCTGAGCGGGGTTCACACCTTAAATAATAATAGTAGAGGCCTTCAGTAAGTGCATCCATACCCTCCTATTCACTATATAATACCTGATTTTATGGTACAATGTTGCTATCAAGAAATTTCTTTCTATCTGAATCTCACAAGGATCTCTCACCTTCAGGACTTTTAGTTGACTACCGAATGTTGGCGTGTCCATCTCTGGCAGGATCCTGTTACCCATCATCACTATAGGAACATGACGTCTCTTCCATAATATACATCCACATTTACCACACTTCCCAATTTGCTTAAACAATAATAACTTGTGCACAAAATCCATCTACCATTCTGAATTTGTGGAGAAGAAGCACAACCGGGGGTGGATCCAACTTCCTTAGCTGCGGGGCCCCCGCTTTTAATTGACAGTAGGGAATGGAATGGAAAACTAAATGTTACTATTGACCCTGCACCAAATCTAGGGGATGCGCTTATTAAAAGAAAAGGGAGCCCATATATTCTTAGTTATCTCTTACTTATGCATATCACATGGATTTCCTTGGAGCAACAAAGATAGCAGTAGTGTGTCCTAAACCCTAAAGCAAGCATCTGATTGAAGGGAGAAAGAAATGCCCTATTTCTTATTATTCAAGGGAAATTCTCATGAAGTGCAGTTCAATCCCAACCATACCTAATAATGAAATGATTCCAGGAGTCCATGGATCCGGAGCTGAACCCCTATTATTATTATTCTTATTTAGGGACTTGACGATTCATTCACCCTTATATAATAATCCCGCTCCATTCCATTCTTTAGACTCTTTCTTGGTGATTGCTGATGAGCTGACCCTACATCCATATTTTCTCAAAAAAAGAAAACATACGGGATGAATAGACAACAGGTAACAGACTTGGGAAAGATGGAAATATAGACTTGGAACAGACTTAGGAACACTCATAGAAGCACTCAGAGACTTGGGACAGACTTATTTATACCTAATCTACTGTAAAACCCTATTTCCCCCAGTTTGTAAAAATAACGGGACTGGCCAAGAACTATGGAAAATTCAAAAATGTGAATATGTGATGTAAATGGACCTTGAGGAAAAGGTCAATGAATGTGAATAACATTATGAATTTTATTGCAGGACTGCTGAGAGGGGATGTGCAGAAAAAGAG
>SNQJ01S0045603.1:106896-121124 GCA_010110895.2 Picea sitchensis | reverse complement strand
TAAGTATTATCTACATTCTTTACATTATCATACATATGAGCATCAACTCATTGTGAGGCTACAACCTCTGTTTTTGCAAGCTGCAACTTGCTGAGAGCACCAACTTTCTTTTTTCTCTAGCACCCACTAGAAGGAAGCACCAACCCCCTGGCTTCTCTAGCACCAACTAGAAGGAAGCACCAACTCCCTGGTTTCTCTAGCCCCAACTAGAAGGAAGCACTAACTCCCTGTGTTCAAGCACCCACTTGAACCTTTGAGGACACCAGTCCTCCCTAACACCTCCCAACCACCCTGAATTATAAATTCTTTGTTACTAAAACTTATTACAGCGATATAAAATTATTCAATGGATTACTATCCCTGTTGTTGTTCTGTTACATTGCTCTGCCCTGTCTACATTAGTGTCTTCTGCACACCTCTAGCACTTTCTGTTCTTCTGCATTTTATGCTCTATGTGCCATATCCCTTCAATGCACCATTCCTCGAATGTGCATTTCTGCTCCTACGTTCTGCCTCCTTGTACACACCCGAATTCTCCTACACAACGACCACCCTCATATCTTCTTTATTTAGCATTCTTATAGTCTCTGTTGTCTTTGTGCATGCAATATTCGCAATCCTCTGCATGCTCACTCCGCGCCAAATTCCTCAAAAACTTGAGTGCTCTGTCTGATCATCATCGTGACTCTTCAGCTTCTCTAGTCATTTACCACTCGTTCAACATCATTGTATGTTATACTGAGATTCCTCAACCTCTTTGGTAGTTTGAGACTCTTCGTCTTCTTTGTGATAGTCGAGCTCACCTTCTTTGTTCCAGTTACAGGCCTCAATGCTCATCTAGCTGTCAATCGCCTCCACGAACATTTTCATCCCTCTTGAAAATTACCAGAGACTCTTCACCTCCTCTGTCAATCATCCTGAAGTGACTTCGAGTCCTCTGGTAGAAACCATCAGTGGTTTCTGGAAGTTACACTGTGTTGTGCTACAATATCCCTCCGATCTTGTTCAAATTCACTTGCACTGTTGGATTGATTCCATGGGATCTTGCATTCATTTCAGCATTTTGGCATTCGACAATTCGACATTCGTGTGACCATGTGTCTCGACATTCCCAATCGCGATCCCTGAAAAGGAGCTTGGTTTCTCTAGCTCTTTCCTCCATCTCTCGCTGATGTGACCAAGGGTTGTGACCACAGCCTTATGCATAAGACGCTTTCGCGATTTCACATTTCGTGAATCTGGAGATGAGGCATCTCAACTCTCCAAGTCACGATCCCTGAAACCCCGAAATGGCGTGGGATCAATGATCCTGATCAACACTTGATCTGACGGCTCAGATCATTTCACGATTTCAGCATTCTTGATGTTCAGTGTTCTTGTCACTTCAAAGTCTCGATCCGCGAAACTCCGAAATGGAGTCAGATCAACGATCCTGATCACACCTTGATCTGACGGCTCAGATTAAGTCGCAATTTCGCATATCGCGATTTCGAGATTCCTGTGGTTAATATTCTTTGACATCTCCAACTCTCGATCCGGGAAACTCCAAAATGGACTGGGATCAAAGGTCCAGATCAAACCTTTATCTGAAGGCTTAGATTAATTCACGATTTCTCATATCGTGATTTCGAGATTCCTGTGGTTAATATTTTTTGACATCTCCAACTCTCGATCTCTGAAACTCCGAAATGGAGTTTACTTCAGGGTTTCACATTTCATGAATTTAGCAGGTTAGGGAACCCCGTTCCTTTGACTTTCCAGTCAGCAAAACGACGATCTTTCACCATGTGTCCGACTCGAAGATGGACGGTCCTCTTGCTTTCGGGATTTTGTAAGCCCTCTTCTCCTAGAACTTTAAAGAACGTGTAGGCTTTCCTCGTTCCAATGGTGGTCGGACCCTACACTCGGATCTAACGCCCAAGATCTATCCTCCATATTTGTGCACTCCTCTTGTCTACATTGAGATCTGACAGCCATTGGGAATTTTGAATTGTTGATCCAATGATCATGGTTGCTACTCTTCCTCGATTTTCACTGTGCTGCTGATCATCGCTACTTTACTTAAGCCATCATCGTTGTTGTACTTTCCATCAATGAAAAGCATACACTTCCTGTAAAACATGCCAACAACTTGTCCAAATTCTTCCATGGGGTAAGTGGTTTTGTCTCCAAGCTCTACCTTGTATGAGGTCTTCTTCTCATTTAGATTTGAGAGTTTGGCTTGATCTCCCATCATGCGCCTAGAAGCTCCACTATCGATTATCCACATGTCATCTTTAATCGTTCTAGTAAGTGCTGAGTAGTGTAAAAGACTAATCGTTTCACTCATGTCTTCAGTTAACTGGTAACTGGTCATGCCTTGATCCAAAACTTCAACTCCGTCATTTCTACCTTTTGAGAGAGCCAAGAGGTGCACTGATTTAGGGTGCATTTGAATATCTTCTTTTTGAGCGAGATGCTCCATCACAAGGTGCTAGATCTGAGATTAGAGTTTTTGCAACTGCTTCTACTAGTAACCCTAGCAACAGTGTCTTTGGAAGCTGCTCATGCTAGTAACCCTAGCGATAGTTCCTTAGAGAGCTCAACATACTAGTGGCTATGCTTCCTTCTAGCATTTAGAATAAATAAAGGAGGTGTGGGCCCATAACCTGTTAGAATATGAAAGATTGTGCTCGTTTTACCATTGACAATACCCTTGTCACCCAACCATAGGCCAAAGCCACCCTCCGAGCACCTTGACCTTGACAGAGGCATACTGGTAGCAATCAATAACTAAGCAAGGCTAATACACCATGCAAGAAAAGTAACGAAAGCTGATCAGATAGTCCCACCCAGAAACTGGCGCAACACTCTTCCCCATAAAATTGCGCACAAAACTGCCAACTGCAGTGCACACAACTGACTCTCTGCAATTCTGAGAATGTGTCAAATGAGACACTGGTGCCTTGTATTTATAGTGGTTCTGGCAGACTTACTGGGGCCGAATTCTCCTTCTGGGTACTAATTATTTCATATTAATTATATTTCTACAGCCGACGTCTCGTCTAGGGTTTCCTTTACTTCTTTGCTTCTTTCCGGAATATTCTAATCTTGTCATAGATCACAATAGAGGTTCATACCTCCCGAAGTTACCATAATATTAACAGTAGGTTGGGACAATATATCAGTGAGAGTTAGCCCCTCGATCAACATCTTAGATATATAGAACCACTAAGTTAGTTGTAGATTCAGTTGCTTGAGCCAAGTAATATAAAGTTAGATATAAAGATATTCAATCTTCCCTTCCTTTTCAAGACGATCAATGACCCAACAACTAAGGAAGACCAAGATCGATGGTAAAGAGAGAGATCAACAGAGCATGATTCATCATAATAAGAATAATCACCCGTATATAAATATCTCTGTAGGTTGGGATAGAGATAGTAAGGCAACAATAAAGTTTGAAAGAATAGATAATACCATTCATCAACCATGTCTCATGTCAGAGCAAGTATCACCAGAGCACTCCAGATTTTATTCTCATAATAAGTACGACTAAAAGCATTATGCTCATACTACCTATAGAATTATACATATACATATACATATACTTATTAGCTCGATCTCTAATGGTATTGAATCTTTGAATTTCCCCCAGAGCGCGCTCGCTTTCTAAAGACCTGATTTCGTTACTCTTAAGTAAGAGTAATGACCTCTTAATTAAGGTTGAATTGAAGACCTCCACCGACCATCCCTTTAATATAATAGGGAGCGATGTGAGTGAAGGCGATGAAAGTGAGTGCTAAAATGCTCTGCATCCATCTCGCACATGCATGTCATTACATACGTTATATTCTCAGATACGTTGGTTGGGTCCGTATTAAAGGAAATCAACCTGAAAAACATTTCTTATGCACCTTGAAAGTTGATTTCTTAAAGGGGTTTATTTCCCTTTAATTAAGCCAAAATAGAAAGTGTTTGGTTCAACACCTCTCAAGCGAGTAGAGGGAGATCGTTTCAATGCTAAAGTGGAGATCGAGCTTTGGGAGATAGGAGCGACAATGCACTCAATGATTCAATCTTTTTTGGCATGTCTTTTAAGGGCCTTTCGAAGGCATGTAAGGGTATCATGTAAGGAGGTAAATACTTCGTGAAATGGGCTTCAATACTTCCCTTAGGTGGTTTGTCTCTCCTTAGGTGTCCCTTATAGTTCTCTCCCATGATATCTACGGGGTAGATGAGTTGAGTTAAGGCTTTGTTTATTACTTCATGAAGGTTACTTATCCTTATATTATGTTATGTTAAGTATGATTTTCCATTGATATTATGTTTCGTTTATTTTGTTTAGGGGGAATGAGCCCTGTCCCATTTAGATATTTTCCTTCGATCAACCTACCAATCTGTACCTTTCTTAAGGTTTGCATGCCTTTCTGACCTTTTAAACATGCCTTTATTATTGTCTGACCTTTCAATATGGTTTTAAGGGTAAATCTACAAGCCTTTCAACCTAGCCTACGGTATTAAGGTTTTATCGTATGACGTTACCCCCAACCTCCTTTCTGACCTTTCAATCCGGTCTTAAGGCCAATCCGTACCTTTTCAATTTCTTTTTAAGGCCTTAAAGTAAGTCTTAAGGTTTTCTCTTTTCAAGGCCTTAAAGTTAGTCTTAAGGTTTTCTTTCTTACTTTAGGCCTAAGGTTTGAAGGGTCTTTCTAACCTACATGCCTATTTGAGTGTTGTATCCTATAGTAAGTCTTGTTGAGTGCTTTATCCCCAAGTAAGCCTTTCTGACCCCTAATAGGCCTTTATCTCTAGTTTTCTTGAAAACAAATCTCTTCTTATCCCCTTTGTTCTTTTCCCCTTGTTTGTGTCTTTCTGACCCCTAATAGGCCCATTTCTCCCCGATGCTTTTAGAGGCCTTTCAACCTTTGATACAATTTTCCAGGGCTTAAAGTAAGTCTTAAAGCTCCATAGGCCTTGCTTACCTTACTCTCTTATGGATAATTACATATATAATATCTCCACCATTCAAAATAAAAAATGGATTCTATTGAAATCGATGCTTCTTCCTCTCCCGCTACTGGTGCTTGCACCTTTGGATCTATACCCGTAAGGGATCCCGTGTACTATGGCCTTGGAATTGGAGGAGATACTTAGTGAGATGGTTCTAGGTAAAACTAAAGCACTTCGGGTTATGAATCAATAACAGGAAGTGCATCCACTCAGCCAACAAGATCAATTGCTTCTTAAACTATAGGTTCTCAAATTGGAAGGGGTGCTATTGGATATGGAATTGAATATGGATTTGGATGGGATGGTGGCTCAACCCCTATATCTACCCCTTGTATATTCACCTGGATTTGTTACCGGTACATTAACTGGTTATGGGTCCACTTCAATGGGTTCACAGTCGCTCAATTGGTGTTGTTTCCACCGATGCTGCCACCCTTGCTTCCCCTACCTCCTACTGCCTATGCTTATGATCCTGGGACTGAGCCAACAAGGTAAGTTGCCTACACTTTCACTCCCCGAACCGGGTAAAATCGATCTCGGTATGCACATGACTCTTCGTCACTCATGGAACTTCACTCACAAAACTATAGATAGGGAGTTGTAAGGCCTTGCATGCAGTAGCTTCGTATAAAAGTGAGTGAAAGTGGGTCATATAGGTAAGTTCTTAGAGAAACTCCTCAATTACGAGATTATATGTTCTATTCGTTCTTAATTCGCCAGTGGAGCAATCGATTAAGCGCTATAGGGAGTGTACCTCCTAAGGTCCTTTTCAAGGCGACCCAACCATAAGATATCATAAAGTACAACGCGCCCCGTGAATGAGGGCCAATGTCTCAATAGGATGCATGCCCTCGTTTGTTCATTCGCTGCTTAGTTGGGTGGGTACTTCCATCCTAGAAGTCACATTTCGACTGTTGGTTGTGTTCCTACTAATGATGTTCCAACATTTGGTTGTGTTCCAGGAAGTCTATTTCCCATATTTTATCGAGTTCCAAGATCCTGCTATGAAAGGTCCTCTTCCTAGAAGAGATGTTGATTTATTTACAAGTGTTCCTACAAGCGTAGTTCTTACATTAGTGAGTGTTCCTACTTCTGAATATGTAACTATTAAGGAAGGGGGTAGATGCTCTCAATGCATGGATGGGATTCTCTAGGTAAAAGTAGTAGAGAAGCAGTAGGTAAACATGTAGTATAGAAAAACACTCCCACAAATCCATGTGTGTGACCGCGATATGTGTACTACAGGTGGAACAAGAAAGATTCCATAAGGCTGAAAAAGGGAACTCTCACCAATAGGCCCGGACGTATAAGGTTCACTGCTAGGTCTCCTATATAATTCCTTCTTTGGATATAGGGGGTATGGGACACACAATTATGGATATATAGTTATTTACAGGTCATGCACAACCCAAAGACGGCCTGAAATATGTATATTTCTGCACCACCTATTGATCAAAATCCATGTAGGTAAAGCCTTTCAGTCATTCGTGTAAAGGTTATAGGTCAAGGCATATCATAGTTTAGGTTGTAGTTCAAGGTCTACGGTTAAGGCCGTAGATCATTCCGTACCCCCAACCACCGCAATAGTGATCCAATCATCGAAGAGAAAAGAACATCAACTCCGAACACTTCGCATCAGTACGTATATATTATGGGTCCATACAAGCTATATGGTCCGTACAAACTATGGGTCCATGCAATCTATGGTACACATCCACGTACATACAATCTATGACCAAATCCACGTCTATACCAATTACAATTGGTGCTTATAAGACTCTATTCACATCTAGCTTTGGATCTGATGGATACACAATTGAATATGCTATGGCTCCTTTTGGGTCTTGAACTGGAACTCTTGACTATGGCTCTCAATCCGATTCCACCTAACGCTAGATGAATTGGAACACAAAGGTGTGGAGAGATCAACTGGGCTATAACAATGAGAGAATCAAGGCTAATCAATCAATGCATGTATGACTTATGAATCAGATCAAAGGTACGTGGAATGCCTTGTTTTAATTGACCAAACTGGGCATGGAATGAAATAAAACATGAGCGAGATCTCCCTGACTGACCATCATGTAAGATAATGCGAGACACAGGAAAGAACAGACTACCAAAAGGAAATAACCCACCTATATAGCCAAAGGTATGGTAAATACAGGTATAGTTTCCTAAGCACCCTCTCATACACTCTTGTTGCACAGGTCGGGGAAATGAATGAGGCGGGCGTATACCCTGTTTAGAACCACTAGTTTGAAGTCGAGATTTAGACCCCAAATTAGATTCTGTTGACCGAGAAAAAACACCCGTTTCAAAGCCAATTGTTGAAGCCATTGATATATAAGTAGCATATAAGCCAACAAAGACAGAGACAAATTAAGAGTTCTCTTTTTACACTATTAATCCAGAATCCTTAGTAGTGGATTCCCTTGCCCCATATCCGGTTTAAGGTTCATATCCCCTAGATCCCGTCCCAGTTCCAGATCAATACAAAGACCCAGCTGCCCCGGTTTAAGCAATTGATCAAGATCAAAATTTTGATTCAGTTTTAGATCGAGAGCTAGATTCTGACGTTCATGATCGAGAGCCAGATTCATAAGAGAGAGAGTCAGATCTAGATCTTTGTGATCGATACCCAGTTTCTGCTGATGTTTGTGAGCGAGAAAAATATCCACCATACCCAAAGACAACAACAATAGAGCCTACAGATCTATAGCCTACAACAACAACATATAAAGAGCCATAGTAAGAAGGTCCTCCCTAACCTCCTTAAGGAGGTGATTGCAGTGAAAGATGCAACAATTCTAGATCCAGATCTCAGTTAAAGATCTAGAGCGAGTAACAATAGAGCCGATTGAGGCACATGTGGATTAAGCATCTGATTATGCAGTTGAATACAGATATTAGTCTTTTGTTTTTTTTGTTGATTCTTACTTTGATTCTTTTGATCCAACAACAAGAAAAGTAGAAGAAGTAGCAGTAGGAGAAGTAGCAATGGTATAACCTATTTCATTTCAAGAACCAATCAAAGATTCAAACTGATACATAGCCAACAACAACAACATCAATAGATCCAACAATAGTAGCAGAGGAATCATCGGGGACAAAGACAGAGAGAGCCAGCAACAAATGTAGAGACTATATCTTACCTTAAACCTGTTGAACCACCTGAAGCACCCGAAGCAACAGAGCTAAGAGTTGAACCAGTTGTTGACCTTGAACTAGAACCAGGCTATGGTATTTCATTTATTTCACCACTGCACCTAGGGTTGGAATTTCCAACATTTCACCGTACTTTGTTGGAATTACATTTCTTTCACCAGGCTTTGCTGCACCAGGACCAACTTATCAACCATAACCACCATATTTACCAAAACCCCTTCCTATTCTTCTATAAGAACTATAGCCCGTTACAGATTCTCCATGGCCAATAGCTCTTGTTTATCCAGCATCAACAGTAGCATATCCATGTAAGTATCTGATCTAGCAGCCGTTTACTCAGTGGATCCAGTTGATTTGGTAGTTTTTTCTGTCGTTGGTAATTACTTTCACCCCCACCTCCTATGTATGCCACAACCTACCAAAGACAAGCCGGACAACCATAACCAGAAAGTTGGCCAATCCATTCTATCATACACTAGCAATCATACACTCGAAAATATAAGGGGTAGAAACAAAGCTAAGTGCAGATACATTTCGTAAGAAAGCTTAAGATTCTAAGTTTAGTGATCGAGATCATGATGTTGATGATAGTCATTCTGACCTTCGTAAGTGATATAAAGAGTATAATGCTCGTGATAAAGAGTATAATTCTCGCGATAGGTATTCTTATGTTCGGGATCGTGAGAAAGATCCTGTTCGAGAGAAAGATTCAGGTTTTGATTTTCGTAAGCGAGATTCTAACCTTCATGATCGAGATTAGGATTTTGTTGGTTCAGAAGTCGATCCAGCACCAACACCAGTATCATAGCCAGGAGCATAAGAATGCATCCTTTCCTGCTAGCTGGGGATCCCCCATTCTAGTTATGGTTTGAAAGCCCGTTGATTCACCACCTTCAAAGGCATCAGTAGCAGGAGCAAGGGAAAAGGTGGGTAGAGAATCAAAGATGGTAGCAATTTATTCCCCACCCCCAGTAACACCCAGATCAAGATCCAAATACAATGCCCGTGGTATCCCTTCCATCTCAAGAACCAGTAATAGAGTGAGTGCTTATTGATCCAATTCTAGTTCCTTCTATTCGAAATCCCGTAACACCCCTTCTATTTTGAGTTCCATAGTCCCTAGCTTCCCTTTGTCTAGTTTAATACCCTCCTGTTGCAAAGAAATCATTTTAGGAAGAGTCAGTATCCCTTCATGTCCTAGCTTTCCCAACACCCCTTCTGGTTCGATAGCCAAAATACTCACTAGGCACATATACAGAGACATATAAGGTGTCAAATCCAGTGCTTGTGGATCCACTATAGGCAAAGACATAGAAGGCGCTGGCACCCCCAGTAGTAAAATATCAAATTGTATATTCTCTAGTTGTGGGGAAGCAATCAGATTCACCCTAAGCGTAGGTGGTTTACCTTGATTAAGAACAAGCAAAATGATACCCCGCGACAAGGCCTATTTCAGTTCAAAATCCAATAACGCTTGAGGTTGACCCTAGGTTATTGAAAGGAAAAATGCGTAAGATCTTATTATATGATGCATTCTTCTCCTTATTAACGCTGCACTAACATAAAGAATTTATCGAACCACACTTCTACATAGCCATAAACATAAGAGCTAGTCATTGATATACCAGAAGCAAGGACATAAGCATAACCAATATATCTAGCAATTGACTTGCCCCTTGGCTTTTATTATTGCTAAGGAACCTACCTCATTACTCGACTCAGTGACTAAGCATTTATTAAATTGTGAATATGGGAAAGACTAAACATATTCTTTCCATATTCATAATTTAATACAAGTGAGTAGGGTCAGATACAAGCTTATTGCTAAGTTGCACTTTTATGGAAGCTTTCACTATTTATGTATGGACTAGTGGTGGCCCTAGCACTCTTATTTGCAAATCCCTGCACCTCGCCTCTTCATTAGTAGTACCTTAAGGATTTCCTTTTTAAGATGCTCTTTTTGGGGAAGGACTAATGAGAAAATGAATGATTGTGTTTCTTCCTATACTTGGTCTGGTCTGGTCAAAGAGATTCATGATGCGTGCAGCAGGGAAGGGAGTGGATAAGGAAAGCAAATCTTTTTATCTCCTTATACGAGACTTGGGACTAAGTATCCAAAACATTCTTATCCAGAACTAGATAGGATCAAATAATAAAAGAACAAGATTTTTTCAAACTTCAATATCCTCATCTATGAGAGGAGGGCGATAGTTTTGATTCTTTCATTTCCTTGTGTTATTGGCCCTATGCTGGGGGTTTCAGATGAAATAGATTTGATAAACAAATAGAATAAATCTAAGTGTGGTTTTTAGTGTACATAGTTTTGGAAAGGGAGTGTGTGTGAGTTGTATATTCAAATAATATGGCTGGGTCCAACCAACTGAACTTTGGAGATATATAAAGTAGTGTATGATATCAACGAATTACTTCAAAACAGGGAATAGCAGAAAAAATGAACTAGAGTTGTCACCTACGATCCCCACTTGGATATTAAAAAGAGGAAGCCAAGAATCAAGCAATCCATAAGGTCTAGATTGTAAATATGTTGAACCTGCACATAATAGATCTAGCTAGAAAATACTACACACATTTGCAGAGATAAATTGAGAAAGAAGAAGCAAGATAGAAAGAATGAAATAATTCTCATTAACTGTATTCCACACTCAACGAGNAGTTATAAGAGTAAACTACCACCTAGTCTAGTCTCTCAGGCAGTTACGGGAGTGAACTGCCACCTCTCTGAGTTAGCTAGTCAACTAGTCTTCAGTTAACTGACTGAACAAAGAGTAGTGTGTTGGTGATGATCCCAATGTTGCATGGTGACAAAACCAATCCAACATCTAAACTCAACTCAACTAGTCAAACTGAAGTGTCAACTGAAAGAGAATATTCTTCAGGTGGAATATTCTCCCCTAAAATATAGGAGACTGGATAATGACTAATTATGACTAATAAACAAGGAATAACCTTAGGAACAATAAATCCTAGGTGTGTGAAGTAACTCCAACACCCCCCCCGAACATCACTATGGTGAAAATAAAGAATGGGTCTCGGCTACGAGGCCATGTTAGGTACCAAAATACAAAAGATACACTGAACTAAATGTGGAAAGAGGGAAAACCTCATGGGAACAAAACCCCCCCTCAAATTACAATGCATAAAATAAAAAATGATAAGGAACAAAAGGCAGTTGCTAGGCAACCATGTCCTTCACTCCAAGAAGACCTCGCAACTGTGCAAGTTTGTGCTCTTTGAAGATTTTGTTGAAGATGTAGATGTTTGTACGGATTTGATGAAGTATATGCATCATTGATATTTCCACACATATCCACTTTATCTTCTTGTAATGAATAATATTCAAATAAATTTTGGATGAAATTTTGAAAACCGTGCGATCGTTTCCCGAAAAATGCTGAAATTTTGTTGATTTTAAAATGTTCATAACTTCAGTTCCCGAACTCCGTTTCGGACGATTGTTTTTTGAAATTGGATATTTTCCCGAGAGGAATTCAAATATCCAATTTGTTTCTACAAATATTTCTCAGAAAATATAAGAATGGAGTCTGATGTGCATGGCTCTCTTTTTGTCTCTTGAGATGCATGCATTACGCATGGAAAAGTGTCTGCATGTGACTCCTGAGATGCATGCCATATATATTCCACATGAATTTCAAAAAACAAATTTGAAATGAAGTAGACATCATCTTCAATTATTGGAATACAAATTTCTGCAAAAACTTTTGTAAAAGACTCTTCATAATAAGAGGCTTGATCTTCTGATGGCTTCTCTTCTGGCTCGATCTGTTGGACGTTCTACATGAAATCTTCACAATTTTCTTTATTCCCAAATAGAACCTCCAATCTGGTCCATAATTCATTTGGAGTTAATCCTTTTGATACTTCATATACTTGATGGAAAATTTAAGGAGAAACAAACATGCCGATACTTCCTATGGCCATATCTTGTCTATTGAGAAAGTCATTTTTCTCAACGACAGAATCAAGTTCTACCTCCATTGCCATAGTTATTTGGTACAAGCCTCTGCATCTAAGATGAATCATAATTTTTGGCTTCCATTCCAAATAGTTATGAGGCGTGAGAAGTATTTCCGGTGAATAATCCATCTTTTTGTTTTCGTCAATCTTTTGTACATGCAAAAATTTTTGGTGTAGCTTTTTCTTAGTAGTCTATTGGCTTTGATACCATGTAAATGTGTTGAACCTACACAAAATAGATCTAGCTAAAAAATACTACACACATTTACAGAGATAAATTTGGAAAGAAGAAGCAAGATAGAAAGAATGGAAGAATTCTCATTAACCATATTCCACACTCAAAGAGTGAATAATTTACAATATATATAGGATAAATGAGTAACTAATGGGCCATAGTGGTGGTCTAGATTGATATAGACACACACCAACAATTACAAGAGTAAACTGCCACCTAGTCTAGTCTCTCAAGCACTTACAGGAGTGAACTGCCACCTAGTTGAGTTAACTAGTCAACTAGTCTTCAATTAACTGACTGAACAAAGAGTAGTGAGTTGGTGATGATCCCAATGTTGCATGGTGACAAAACCAATGCAACATATAAACTCAACTCAACTAGTCAAACTGAAGTGTCAACGGAAAGAAAATATTCTCCAGGTGGAATATTCTCCCCTAAAATATAGGAGATTGAATAATGACTAATTATAACTAATAAACAAGGAATAACCTTAGGAAAAATAAATCCTAGGTGTGTGTGAAGTAACTCCAATATGGATTTAGATATTGAATTCAAGGAAAATCCCAACCAACTCCTGGCAAAAAAGAGACTGTTAATAGGTTTGTCTCCTCTTCCCAACCTATTGAAAAAGAAATAGGTTTGCTTGCACGTGTTGTCTCCCCCAAAAAGAAAATCAGGATGTAGTCGATCTCACCCAGAAGTATAGTCTCGGTTTGTAAAGCCGACTCAACTAGATGAAAAATTAGCCTGGTTATTTATATTTTATTACAGTAAGGGCATCCCCTCTTTGTCACACCTTCGTAACGCCACATTCTCTCCCCTCTTCGTAACGACGGGCATGTCTCCCCTCTTCAGTTACGAAAAGAAAGAGGAAGCCAATCTCACCCAAAGGTCTAGTCTCGGGATTTTCTATTGAGTGAAATTAGAAAGTCGATCTAAGTCCAACAAGTCATAATTCGAAGTGTTACTAAAAGGTCTACTAATTTGACTACCTGAATTGAGTCTGTAAGTTTGGTCTTGGTCTCTTCTTAATAGAATCAATTAGAAAACTGTCTGAGTCTGGTCCATAGATCTGACCGGTTTCAGTATATTACTAATAGGATCTCAACTACCCCGGTGCTGTCCAAAGTGTTGATATTATGGTAGTTGCGGGAGGTATTTACCTCCATGTGTGAACCTGACGAGAATAACATACTCCAGGAAGAAAGAAGAAACCCTAATGAGTTGGCTAATAACCCTAGAAGGCTTGTCGACTCAAGAAGATAATTTATATTAGATTATTAGCCTCCAAGAGAAGAAGTCGGCCAGAAGAAATAATAATATACTGAATAGACAGATACCCAAAATAAGAAGTCGGCCCAGGCAGTTAGACAAGAATACTATAAATATAGGGCGCCAGTGTCTCATTTGTCACAGTCTCAGAATTGCAGAGTAGCAACTGGTGCATACTGAAGTACCCAGTCTTGTGCGCAGGTTTGGAGGAGAGCTGTCGTTGCAGCTGCTGCAACTAGCAGTTACGCTTGGACTATGTCTTGGATAGGGTTTGGAAGATCTAATTATCATAACATAATTTCTGTGCAGGTTTCTATCATAACATTGTTTCTGTGAATGCTTCAGTTTATATCATAACATTGTTTCTGTGCAGGTTTCTATCAGAGGATTGTTATGAAGACTGCATGACAGTATATGTATACTACTGTGGTGGATATGTTCCATTGTTCGTGACTATATGATTCTGATCAAGTACTTGTGTGTTACTTGGTGTGGTAGTGTACCACTGGATTGTAGTTATGTACTACTATGGATAGACACAATTGTGTTCTATTTTTGTTTTGAT
>SNQJ01S0045603.1:70896-93456 GCA_010110895.2 Picea sitchensis | reverse complement strand
TTGAAGAAGACATGCTTGCCCCGTGGCAAGGCCTTGGTGAGAATATCTGCTACCTGATCATCTGTAGATATATACTGCAACTGAATTTCCCCTCTTTGAACCCATTCACGAAAGAAGTGGTATTTGATCTCAATATGCTTCGACCAGTCATGAAACATTGGATTCTCAGAGAGTTTTATGCAATTCTGATTATCACAGTGAATGACAGTTGGAGACATCTCCTGACTGAATAAACCAACCAACATATTACGAAGCCAAATGGCCTCACAACTAGCCTGACTGGCCACCATATATTCTGCCTCGACCGAACTCAAAGCATCTGAATTCTGCTTCTGGATGAACCAAGAAACAAGTACTGAGCCCAAACTAAAGCAACACCTTGAGGTGATTTTCTGTCAGCAACACATCCTGCCCAGTCTGAATCTATGTAGCCAACCAAAATGACTCCATCTCCCTTGACATAGTCTAGGAAAAATTCCATTGTCCCAACAACATATCTCAAGACGTGTTTTTCCCCAACCATGTGAACACTCCTCGGCTCAACCATGTACTAGCTGAGTGTGTTCATGGAAAAACATATATCTGGTCTAGTGTTAACCAGATACATAATTGAACCGATCAACTTCCTGTATACTATTGCATCCACCAACTGGCTATCTGAAGCACTAAGCTTCTTCCAGTTAGTGATCATAGGTGTATACATGGGTCTACAGTCCTCCATCTGAAACCTTCTCAAAATATCTGTTGCATACTTCCCCTGCTCGAGAAATATGTGACCCTCCTCCTGCCATACCTCCATACCCAGAAAGTAATGCATCAATCCAATATCACTCATCTCAAACTCTGATGCAAGTCCCATCTTGCACTCAACTATGAGATACTCAGCTCCAGTAATGAATAGATCATCCACATACAAAATGAGAATGAGCATGTCCTCACCCCTAATGATGAAGTAGAGGTTTGGATCAACATCGCTCTTCTCTAAGCCCATTTGAAGCAAATAAGTATCAATCCATGAATACCAAGCTCGGGGAGCTTGATTCAGTCCATATAGTGCCTTCCTCAAAAGACACACGTGACTCTCCCTATCACTCACCTCAAAACCCTGTGGCTGCTCTATGTACACCTCCTCCTCAATAAAGCCATTCAAAAATTCGATTTTCACATCCATCTGATGAATGCACCAACTCATATCTACTGCTATGGAAATGATAGTCCCGATAGAAGTGTATCTAACAACTAGTGTGAAATTCTCATCATAGTCGACTCCCTCAATCTGTGAGAAGCCTCGTGCCACAAAATGGGCCTTGTGTTTCTCCACGCTTCCATCTGCAACAATCTTTGTCTTGTACAACCACATGGAAGTCACAAATGACTTCCCCACTGGCCTCAGAACCACATCCCAGACATCATTGTGCACAATGGAGTCATACTCCTCGACCATGGCCTCTCTCCAGACCTGATGGTCCATTGCCTGCCCAAACCTTTGTGGCTGAGTATCCTTGATACTCGTCACAAGTGCTAAGTATGCTTCCAATATGACTGGTGGCTTTCTCTCTCTAATCTAGCTCTTTGGATCCCCTACATTCTCCCTCGCCTCCTTCAGAGTCTCCTGAAACTATCTAGGTCTCCTCTTCCATGAAGTGGTCAATGGAGAAATAAGGTCTCTCTGCCCAAGAGTAATGGCCTTAGGACTCACCTCAACACTCTACGATCCTGAAGTCTGTACTCCCTCTGAAGTCTGTGCCCCATCTGATTGAACATGCTCTGACTGTGACCCTGAAGCTGTGCATGGTGACCCTGTCACCCCTGATACTGGTGTACCTAATGACTGAGGTTGTGCTCCCTCTGAGACTGCAACTGGAAACTTTTCATCATCCTCAACTCCAACTCTCGACTCAAAAGATCTCGCAAAATCCTTATCCTCCTCAAATCTAACATATCTGCTCACCACCACTTTCCTAAGTGGTTAAATGTAGATGCGATAGGCTTTCAAAACCTTTGAGTATCCAACTAGAATCCCCCGCTGGGTTGTGGGGTCTAGATTTTCCCTCTTCTCCGAGGGGACATGAGATAAAGTTGAGCACCCAAATATCTTGATGTGCTCGACATCGGCCCTCCTATCAGTGAAGGCCTCTTCAGGAGTCATCTTCCCCAAAATCCTATGGGGGCTCCTTTTTTACAAATAAACTGCAGTAGCACATGTCTCTGCTCACAAATACAAAGGAAAACTCTGATCATGCAACATGGATCTTGCTGCACCGGTAATGGCTCGGTTCTTCCTCTCAGCAACCCCATTCTGCTGGGGGTTGTAAGGTACGGTCATCTATCTCCTGATGCCATGCTGTGCACAGAAGTCTACAAACTGTCTCGAGGAATACTCTTCCCCGTTATCTGATCGCAAGACTTTGATCCTATTTCCTGATTGGTTCTCCACAAGAGCTTTGAACTCTTGGAACCGTATGAAGACCTCACTCTTGGCCTTCAGGAAATAGATCCAAGTCTTCCTTGAGTAGTCATCAATAAATGTGAGATAATACTCAAAACCACTCAAGGAATTTCGATTCATGGGCCCACACACATCCGTGTGTACTAAATCCAGTATCCCAGTTGACCTGCTGTCACTACTGGGGAACGATGCCTTGGAAAATTTTTCAAGCGCACACCCTTTGCAAACATTCTGATGCTCTATGCTAATCTATGGAACTTTGGTCACAACCTCTCTCAGTCCTCCAAGAGCCCCATGATGTAGGTGGGCCATCCTACGATGCCATAACTCACACAACTGTCTGTTGTTGTTGCTACTAGCCACCAATGAAAGAAGTGGATGAAAGAGTAATATGTACAGATCCCCATCTCTCACTCCAATCACCTGTCCTGAGTCTAGTGAAGACCCTCGAGGATGAATCAGTACCTCGGTGCATTTGAATGTAACCTCAAGACCTCTATCCTGGAGGGTGGAAACTAAAATCAAGTTCTGCTTCATCCCAGGGATGAAAAGAACATTAGTAAACGATATAGGTGGAAATCTCTATCTCCTAAAAGAAACTATGCCAATCCCAAAAAATGTGACTACTCTGTCATCTCCAAGAGAAATATCTATCCTGACCTCAGGACCTCTAAGATCAGAAAAATGCTCTCGAACTCCAGTCATATGGCTCGATGCCCCACTATCAATATACCAGATACATGGTGATGACTCAACCAAACTACAACATATATGAAAATCACACTCTCTTTGAAACTGTGTCTGAAAGTCTGCCTCATTTGTTGTAGCTGTTGTACCACCCTTCTTCTTCTTTCTGTTCGAACACTGTCCAACATAGTAACCAAACTTCTTACAAACAAAGCACTTCACTTTGCTCATATCTCTACCCTGACCACTGCCCTGACCACTGCTGCTCTTTGCTCCTCCACTCCTCTGTGGCTAGCCCCCAGACTTGGGACCTTGCCGACCACCTCGACCGACATTCTTCTTTCCCTTTGACCAAAGAGAAAGATCCTCCTCACCCTGACCAATCTGCTGTTGCTGCTGCTACCTCTGTCCATATGCCTCTGATGCTAATCTGATCTCTTCCTGGACGAAGTCATCCCACATCCTCTCCCATGTAGGCATGACCTCTCTGGAAACTATGCCACGTACAAATGGACCCCATGTTTTGATGAAGCTATTCAAAGCTTGCCTCACCAAAGAGTTAAGTTCAACAACCTCGCCGATGACTCCAAGATCATCTCTGATTTGAGTGTATCTACCAAGGAATGAAGTTACCGAATCATCCTTGAGCATGCGAATGCCCCTGAGTTGGTCATGAAGAACCATCTTCCGGTTCTCATTGAAGCTCTCATATAGCTTGCATAAATATTCCCACATCTCATATGCATGAGCCTTCCCCATCAAATGGGGTATAATGTGATCCTGGACTACGTCAAAAATAGTCCTCTTTTCCTTGTTGTACCTTTTCCTGAACTCTACCACCAAGACGGAAGCAGTGACAGGAATGGGGGGAAAAGGTGCCTTGACTATATCACATAGCTCGAGGTCCTTCAAGACAAAGATCATCCTCTCCTTCCAAGACGACCAATTTCTAGTCCCAGCTAACCTGTCCTCAACTCACATCTGAGATGTTGACATCTCTGCCAATCTGCAATCCCCAACTGATTCTCACACTACCAAGGAAAACACTGTCTCACTCATGTCAATACAGGTGTGAAAAGAGACAGTGCAATCTGACCTCAATCCCAACAAAATGGGTGTGAAAAGAGGTCACAAAAAATCAGCCTCACTCCTATTGCGTAGGTGTGAAAAGAGACTGATCTCCAAGTGTCCAAACTGCCCAACAACCTTCTAAAAAATTCTGCCCTCTAACAACCATTGAATGAGTCAATGGCTGTCCTCAAAATCTACCAGAAAGAAGTATTTGACAACAACTCAATATGTTATCCCAACTGTCCAAAAAAACAACCACCAAAGCTCTGATACCATGTGAAAATTCCAGGTTCTATCAGCTTCCCTTCTTGGTCTGTCTTTGACCAAGGAAGGGCTCTAAGTTTCAACTGTAAATTATTACTTTTCTGCTGTTTTATAACAACCAACAGTCCAAAGTTATCATGTTGATTTGTTATAGTTATGTTCTCAATTTGGGTGCTCTAGCATGTTGTTTTTGTCACAGAAAATTAGTACATGCAACTCAAATAAACATAACACACCTAATACATCATTTACTACTGAAAATGAAAATATCTAAGAACTAATATCATGCATTTGTAGACACAGGTATTTTTGGTCAACATGACCCTGGATAACCCCCCCGGGGAAAACCTGTTTGAGATATGTGTGTATATATGAAGAAAGAAGAAGAAGGGTTACTGTAAACACAATATATGAAAGAACCTAATACAATAGCAACTCTAGCCGAGTTGAAATACAAGCTCTACATCAACAAATGCGCCCTAGAATGGTGCGCCCCTCATGCAAACTACCAGAACCACTGAATCTACTCCAACTACCAACTGTGAGCTCAGATATGGAAACCCCTCCATAGAAATGAAGCTATGCTGAATGGAAACCCTCTGCAAATGATCTCACTGCAATATGATGGCTATAAGTCTCTCTACAGCTGATGCGCCACAATCTGGCAATGCACCCTCCTCAGAGGTAGAACTCCTCCAATAAATAAACTAAGGCATACAAGGCAAGCCTCCCTCAATGAAAGCAAGCACCCTAGCTATACTCTCCTCACAAAACAGACCTCATCTCCATCCAAGAAGTACTCCTCTCACAATGAGCAAACCAAGCAATGAAGAATGTGCCCTCCTTCTCCCTTTGCGCCCCACTTAGACATCAATTAGGAAACCTAAAATATGAAGGGTTGATATCATCTCATCTTCCATCTAATCGATGGTTGATATCTCCCCAAACATATTTAAGTCACAAACACACTTTGGGTTAAGTTTCCTAAGTCCACTTATGTCTCCAAATTCACCCCTTTGTGAATTAATAATCACTTTATTCCAAAAGTGACCAAATTTCACTTTAACAAAAGTCAAAGTGAAAACAGACAAAAGTACAAGGTACAAAGTGTCATGTCCTTCCCTCATGTGCTAAGGAGGTCAAAAGAACATGGGGAACACCTCCCAAGGTACAAATCTCAACATGGGTCACACTAGCTTAACCTCATATCCTTAGTCATCCAACTCTGTTTATGTGAGAACCATTGTCTGTATATGACATAATGATAATTATACCTAGTGGATTATCCTAATCAATAGTACATAAAGTTGGAAACAATGAATCTATCATATCAGTAGTGCAATGAATAATGGATTACACTGGTATAGAGTTCACCAAGCTTGAAGATGCTATGCCATAGCTTGTGATTATGTTTTTCTTAGATAGGTTACAATGCTTGATTACAGATCGAACTAAGCTATGCTATGTTGAAACAAAGACAATGATTCTCAATACAACACTGATTCCTTATCTATGAAGTTGCTTATATGGCTGTATTCATCATATCAAACATTACTAGATTACAATTATGTTCATAGCTCATGTTAGTCATGTAAGATTATTATAAAGTTGTACTAATTCAATCATATTAGCTCAGGATTAGTAATAGAGTTGGTATAATAAACATGTTTTCTTATGGATAGCCAATATTTGAAAACCTATGTATTCATCATATGTATATGTTACTATGTAACAATAAGAAATAAGTATCTAGTGGTTACATAAATAGCTTAGTACTAATAATCAATGTTCAGAGCCTTTACTCCTATGGTTACACTTGTTCTTTAGCTCTTACCTTTCCCATATTGGTATAATCAAGTCATGGATTGAGTCGTAGTTATAACAAGGATACATAGTGTAATACTCATATATAACATGAACTAAGACCATTTCTATATCGTACACAATAAGAAAACATGATTGAATCATAGTAATAAGGGTAATACAAGTTACTAAGAGATCAGGTTCCATTAGCATATGGGTCACACTAGCTTAACCTCAGATCCTTAGTCATTCCACTCTGTTTATGTGAGAACCATTGTCCGTATATGACATAGTGTTAGTTATACCTAGTGGATTATCCTACTCAATAGTAAATAAAACTGGAAACAATGAATCTATCATATCAGTAGTCCAATGAATACCGGAATACACTGGTATAGAGTTCACCAAGCTTGAATATGCTATGCCATAGCTTGTGATTATGTTTTTCTTAGATAGGTTACAATGCTTGATTACAGATCGAACTAAGCTATGTTATGTTGAAACAAAGGCAATGATTCTCAATACAACGCTGATTAATTATCTATGAAGTTGCTTATACGTCTGTATTCATCATATCAAACATTACTGGATTTCGATTATGTTCATAGCTCATGTTAGTCATGTAAGCTTATTATAAAGTTGTACTAATTCAAGCGTATTAGCTCATGATTAGTAATAGAGTTGGTATAATAAACATGTTTTCTTATGGATAGCTAGTATTTGAAAACCTATGTATTCATCATATGTATATGTTACTATGTAACAATAAGAAATATGTATCTAGTGGTTACATAAATAGCTTAGTACTAGTAATCAATGTTCAGAGCCTTTACTCCTATGGTTACACTTGTTCTTTAGTTCCTACCTTTCCTGTATTGGTATAATCAAGTCATGGATAGAGTCGTAGTTATAACAAGGATACATAGTGTAATACTCATATATAACATGAACTAAGACCATTGCTATATTGTACACAATAAGCAAACATGATTGAATCATAGTAATAAGGGCAATACAAATTACTAAGAGATCAGGTTCCATTAGCATATGGGTTACACTAGCTTAACCTCAGATCCTTAGTCATTCCACTCTGTTTATGTGAGAATTGTTTGTATATGACATAGTGTTAGCTATACCTAGTGGATTATCCTAATCAATATTACATAAAGCTAGAAACAATGAATCTATCATATCAATAGTGCAATGAATACTAGATTACATTGGTATAGAGAACACCAAGCTTGAAGATGCTATGCCATAGCTTGTGATTATGTTTTTCTTAGATAGGTTACAACGCTTGATTACATATCGAACTAAGCTATGTTATGTTGAAACAAAGGCAATGATTCTCAATACAACACTGATTCATTATCTATGAAGTTTCTTATATGTCTGTATTCATCATATCAAACATTACTGGATTACGATTATGTTGATAGCTCATGTTAGTCATGTAAGCTTATTATAAAGTTGTACTAATTCAAGCGTATTAGCTCATGATTAGTAATAGAGTTGGTATAATAAACATGTTTTCTTATGGATAGCTAGTATTTGAAAACCTATGTATTCATCATATGTATATGTTACTATGTAACAATAAGAAATACGTATCTAGTGGTTACATAAATAGCTTAGTACTAGCAATCAATGTTCAGAACCTTTACTCCTATGGTTACACTTGTTCTTTAGCTCTTACCTTCCCTGTATTGGTATAATCAAGTCATGGATTGAGTCGTAGTTATAACAAGGATACATAGTGTAATACTCATATATAACATGAACTAAGACCATTGCTATATCCTACACAATAAGCAAACATGATTGAATCATAGTAATAAGGGTAGTACAAGTTACTAAGAGATCAGGTTCCATTAGCATATGGGTCACACTAGCTTAACCTCAGAGCCTTAGTCATTCCACTATGTTTATGTGAGAAACATTATCTGTATATGACATAGTGTTAGTTATACCTAATGGATTGTCCTAATTAATAATACATAAAGCTGGAAACAATGAATCTATCATATCAGTAGTGCAATGAATACTTGATTACACTGGTATAGAGTTCACCAAGCTTGAAGATGCTATTCCATAGCTTGTGATTATGTTTTGCTTAGATAGGTTACAACGCTTTATTACAGATCGAACTAAGCTATGTTATGTTGAAACAAATGCAATGATTCTCAATACAACACTGATTCATTATCTATGAAGTTGCTTATACGAATGTATTCATCATATCAAACATTACTGGATTACGATTATGTTTATAGCTCATGTTAGTCATGTAAGATTAATATGGAGATACAGTAAGCTCAAATAAGGATAGCAACATATCAAACACACATCAATTTAACTATGTATTACTCTTAGTTATTACTATGGATTCAATACTATATATATTATTCTTATACTTCTCCTTGTTACACATCATAGAACATGAACAAAGCTTCTTGTATGAGCCATAACCCTATATCATGTTGAGATCATAGAAGCATAGAGTAGAGTATCATAAGATGAATGTAAAGGTTGTTGTTGTATTTGTATTAGTACTGAGTTAGAACCAATCCCATGAATATGAAAAGGTATAAGAAGTGTATACCCGTAACATATGAGCACAACCAATATAAGTCTTATTCATATCCTATACTAGGAGTAGGACTAATCCGGATTTTATGAGCATAATGAAATGAATACAAATTATTAACAGGGGCTTAACACAAAATAACAAAGATACAATAAAACTGGTTTTCTATTCAATAACGAAATACGCTGAAAACTGTAAAATGCAGCGGAACCAAGCTTGCTGGAATGGTGGCAACTTATCTCTGAGAAGAGATGTGACGACTACTCACATTCGCAAGAAGATGATTACAATGAGGCTCTAAAGGCCTTTTTACAATAGAAAAAAATTACAAAAACCCTAGACATCCAAAAACCTAACCCTAGGAGATGAAGTGCCGAAAGTCATGTGGGCCTCGTTTGGGTAAGTTAGTACATCAAATTCCCGGGGTCGTAACTTTTGCATACGATCTCCGTTTTAGGCGCATGATAGCCCGTTGGAAATGTATCGTCGTGGAGATTCATTTTAGGTGCAATATTGAAAGAACTTTCAAATTGCAAACTGGTTTTCCCAAAAAACATCGTTTAGGGCCTCAAAATGGCCCTAGAAGTTAAAAACTGCTAAAAATAGTAAATTACCAAAATTGCCAGAAAACTGTTTTGAGCCAGTTGGAAAAGATGGGTGGCCATCGATATCCACCTGGATCAAGGACCCTAATCAATAAGAGTGCAACATCAATGTCATTATGTATCGAATATGATGACATTACTTCTAAGCAAAGAATGTAGTGTAATTCAGTTTGTTCACAGGGTTTGTTGTGGTCTCATATCATATTAGCTCATTACTTCATCACGTTCAACCCTATACAGTTAGCTGGTATGATTACAACGATTTTGATTCATGTTTCTGTACACTTACTTTATCCCTATTGTTTCCATGAGACTGAGCTTGTTAGACTAGCTAATACACTAATCACTATGCTGTAATTAATGGGAAACATACCCTTATAGGGAGAATGCATGGTATTGTAACTCGGCTTAACGTTGGTATTGTAATCACGTCTATTACTAAAAGATTAGATACAGTATATGTAATGATATATTAGTAATAACACGTATGATAAACTGTATACCATTACCTCTATAAGTAATATGGATCCGTATTAACTATTGGTAATGCTTCTCTGATTCAGAGAGTCTATGATTACAGTATGTTCACCATATTATAGCTCATTGTTATGAATAGAATGATTACCCTTGATATTGTGATAATACATGAAGCTTCATACAAGCTTATTATGGAAGAGTAACAAGTAAGTAACCCCGATAAGTTGTACACAGTATGCTTGAATACTATACATATCCAAGTAACTTCATTGTTCACACTCTTTCTCTATCACGTAAACTAACCGTATTTATAGACTAGTATGTACACTATAACTAGGAGTGATGCCCAACTTAGCTCCAAGTAATACAAATGATTTGGGGAATTACAATGGAATCGGATTAGGCATAGGATAGTGAAATCTCATAATCTAACTGAAGCAGAGACCTATCATATTTACGTAATATAAGCACAGTCACGGTCACACTATATTACTATCGATCCTAGTTATATGAACATAATGACCGGTACTCTTCTATATAAATTCCACATGTTATAATGATCATATATTATGGGATTCCTTATCCTTATTACTCGTATTGAATAGTGTAAATAGAGATATTACTATAAGCAACACTATAACTATACTAGTAGCATTATTAACAAGGGTCTTACACAGGGTATACTCTTATTCAATACATATGGGTTTTACTTACTCTGATTAAGTGAGAGCTAAAGCAATGGAATCAAATTCATATCTTCCTGTATGATCTATGTGAATATTACGATATAGGTAAGAGTGTAGAGTCTGTGTCTAAGGTATAGGCCACTAATCTTTGTATGATCTCCATGGAATACTATGGCTATTATTTATACCACCCTGTATCAGAGTATGCATATCGATTCCCCTTGTTCATATGTTACCATATTCACCGGTAAATCTCAAACAACTCCTTGGGTCTAGTATTACTAGTATCTATACCATGTAAGTAGTATTTTCATGTTAGTTGTAATGGGATTAGTTCATGTCTATCACCTATACCTACCAAATTGACTCTTATTATGTGCTAGATGTTATTGTGTTCACTAGAACAAAAGTAACATAACTAGTGAAAATTAGGTCAATGGCAGTAATATGTTACAAACATAGAATCATAAGTTACACTACAACTCGTACTTTGAATTACAACAAGAGAGCATATAGCTATACATGGTGTGTTTCCATATTAGTTAAGATTAAGCTATTATTACGATAACTTACATGCTTTGATTATTATCATTATTAGTACCATTTTTAGTTATATTACCTTTATTAGGGAAACTATGTATATGGTGTGTACAACTTATTCAGATAAAGCACATATAGCTAGGGGTTTCAATAAGGAAATAACAAGTGAAGCTTAAGCATATCATAGGTAAGAGATTGGTTAAGTTGAATATGAGAACATAACCCTTACTAACATGATCTCAATATAACAGGTATGATCGTAACTATCAGATAAACAAGCAAGTGATTAGAATGATTACCATTAATCTGTATACCTTTATTGTAACCATGTATTAGTCTGTAATGGTAATAGTGTAACACAAGCTTGATATATACAATCACACTATCTTACAATTGATCTAAGCTATCACGTTGTTTCCATAATAGGAACTAAGTCATCATTAACCCTATATGAGATAATACCATGTGACTAATGAAATCACCTCTTATTACTAGCATATATTACTCTGTTGGATCAACCTACTCCTATTTAACTGTAATCAATTATTGTTTACATGATATCACTGTAGATCCATATCCAGGGTGATGGAACTATATCTTTGTTAGATTACATGGAACTAATGTAATTCCATAATCGAGACTATTATATAAAGCTAATGAAACAGGTAATCATAACACTAGTAATACAACCTATATAACTAAGATATGGAACCAATGAGTGAATATTGATTACATAGACCCGTGATACAGC
This sequence comes from Picea sitchensis, assembly GCA_010110895.2. Lineage (NCBI taxonomy): Eukaryota > Viridiplantae > Streptophyta > Pinopsida > Pinales > Pinaceae > Picea > Picea sitchensis. The sequence continues at coordinate 81,536 of SNQJ01S0045603.1, read as the reverse complement.
GCATAGAACACACATAGCTTTATGAATACTAGTGATATCCTTGTACAAACTAGTATGATTCAATTAAAGTATAATCTTAACCATAACGATCCTTATTCTACATAGTATGGTTTACTATTACCTCACATTGAATATGAGATCAACACATAGGGTATATTACAGGTAATGAAGCTAAGTCTAACCAATACATGTAATAATCCATGTAAGTTATGGAGTTAAATTACCTATCTATGTGTAAACAAAGCTGATCTAATATGAATCAATGGCAATCACTCTCATTACAATAATCCCATTACACCTTAAGTATGTGATAGCTTAAGCATAACAAGTAAGGATAGCTTATATTACACTAGTTACATAGAACAAAGATGGATAACATAGCTCGATTTCACTTGTATTGAAAGCTATAACTATCACAGATAACATAACCTAATCATGCTGTGGTATTCCTTTTACATAGCCTTTACTAAGCTCCTATCATTGCACTAACTATCTCATCTCACTTATTGAACTAGAAAAGTGCAAGTTGTTTCCCGTATTACACATATCTATTACATATGAAACACATATTCTATATCATACACAACTTATGTTTAAGCTGCTATCATTTTAATGTAAGCTTTGTACTTGCTTTACCATTTATAACACTATGAAAGGATATACAATACCCATTAGTAAGAGCTTGATTTAACCTGTTTCATGGATGACAGTTTATAGCGATTAGATACATATTACTATGTATTGTAAAGAAACTTTATGATTACACTTGTTCTATAATGTATGTAACACTTATTAGATTGAGCTATTGATTATGGAGATAAATTACCAACGGTCTTAACTAGGTACACTGGTTCCAATCAAGTAAGATAAAGTAACACCATAAGTATCATTACAGTTCAAAGTTGATGATATTCAATGACCCTTCTCTAGTAATGGTTATAGAGTAGTAATAACATGTAATATATGATTTAATACCATTAGTATTCACATAACTATAGCTATGATTTGATCGTTAGCTAGTACTATTCAAAGTGGATATCAATCTGATCTAATAATGGTTTCGATACTAGTTATACCTGCTTGATTAACGAGCTCTACCACCCTAAGAGTTACCGTAATTATATAAATTCAAGCTTAATAAGATGAACACTATCTGAATCACTGTAATCCTTAGTTATGGTTATTGTTATGATTCATTACTATTATTACGTAGATCTATCTTGTTATCTATTACATGTCATGATATTCATCTTAGCTTATACCAGTAATAAAGGTATAACTCATAACACTTATAAGTAATAGTAATGGGTTTCATTCTATCCATGTTCACTTTTATACTAGTTTACCTTGTAACCGATTTTCTATGCTGCTAACATTATAAATAAATTACATAAATCTAAAATAATAATAATAAGATATATATAAATAAATAAGATGAAAATCAATATTTAATAAGCAAAGTGGAACATAGGAATTTCAATTGGTCTGGTTAGGCAAAAGTTAGGAAATTCCTCTCATTATGGGTAGGTCCGTCCGGAAAATCTATCTTTGTATGGTAGAAGTTAGGGAATTCTCCTATGTATGCCTAGGTCCACGTTGAACATAGGAAATTAAATGTGTCGGTAGCAAAAGTTATGAAATTCAATCAGTATGGGTATGACCAAGTTAGGAAATTCTCTTGTGTATGCATAGGTCCATTGTGTGTTATTTAATTAGGAAATTCTACTACATATGGGTAGGTTCACGTGAGGTAATAACATGTAATTAGGAAATTCAATCGGTATGCATAGGTCTGCTTTGGTTGCCTAGGGGAATGATTGCAACAAAAGTAATCAATAATGCACCGTATAATACCAACAAGTGCATTTCTCTCTCTGAATCGATACTGAATTGGGTGATACTTTTTGTTATTCGATGACTTGTTCATTACACGTTATATCTATATTGAATAGATAGCTTAGCTTAATGGAAATCATACTATTTTAGCTCGTATCACTTGCTTGTTGTAATAGAACTCTTGTATATGCTATAATTATGATATAGCTTGTATAAAGGGTAACCTCAATATAACCATAATCAACAGTGTCGATGATATAGCAGTCACCAAGATTGTATACTATGTTATATGAATACAATGGTTCAAATTTAATCAACGTCCTTATCTGTTTACTTGTTTCCATTACTTACGTACGATAGTACCAAGAACCATAGATATGATGTGAATACAAGGAGCTTATTGAACACACAGATTTGACACAACAAGGGTATCACTTGTATTTGAAACAACTTAGAACTCTATTGATATGAGTAAATACAAGGAGAGTGTTCTAACATGTGTGCTTACATACTATGAATAATAACTACTTCTATGATATCTATTACTATTAGTAACATGCTTGGTTAGGTAGCTATACTGTAATCTAACTAGTATCATCTTATTATGGAATCTACAAAACTCTTTGATTACAATTATTGTATAAGCTAAACACTCGTATTGAATACACTTAGTACGATCTCTATGATTAGCATGGAACCCATATGATTATGTGATGTAACTAGTACTCATATCTAATTGATTACCATTGATTGGTGTGATCTATTAAGGTTGATACGGGCTATGCCATAATTACTACTAGTTCATGTAAAAACATGGGTATATCTATAATGTACAAGTTGTTTTGTGGATTCTAACCACTATGAGACCCGTTGATCTTATAGAAACAACAAGCATTGAACTCACAATATTGTCAATATTAGGGAAATAAGGGTGGTTTGGACTTAACTATTCCCATTATAAGAGTAATATAGAACATGTTCATAGTTATGGATTTCACTCACCTTGTATAGTACTTGCTCATCGAGAAACCTATGCCTGGTACTAGAACTAAGGTGATCATAGTAGTCATCTTATCATTGATTAGGGATATATCATGGCTATCTACTCTGCCTAATTAGTACTATTTGGTACTGTATGATTACCTTATGAGTATCTTATACGAATCGAGGGAACATTAATAGTCACCATATATAGGAATAAGGCAGGTCCATGGTACACAATATACAATGGTACTCATTCTAATATGTAAGATCAATTAGCTCACATGTCTCTACTAAGCAATAAGTATCATAGGTTACGTTATTCCAATAATCTAATATAGGTAAACATTACTTAGTGTAAAACAGATAGGGAATCAAAGCCCATTGAATATGAGGTTACAATGACTCTATAACTTATATAAAGAGGTTGAACAAGTAACAATAGCTATGACAACTTCTATGATCAAACTAGCTGTAAACACGTAATCAACGTAATGAATAAGTATAATTAAGCTTATAAAGGTAATGTTCGATATGTGATTAGTGTGAACCTTGTACTCAATATTACTTTACGTTTATCAATTTGTTAGATACGGTACAATAACTCCCTGTATCATCATGCTTGTAATCATACCTTATACGTTTCATAGAAAGTGTGATTTATTATGTGAATGCTTACTACTTATAGCTTATCTACAACTATATTCAGTTTAAGTAAGCAAGTTGGTTAAGCTCTTACACTATACTTAGGATTAGAGAGCTAGAACATAGATACTATACTTATGGTAATTGGTATCCCTAATTAACACCACGTATTCAGAGTAATATGATAGTACAACATATTAGTTAGATGAAACAAACCATGTTCAAGCTTTATGGAGAGAGTCAAAACTAAGCCTACATCAGTATAAATAACACAAGTGATGTAACAAACTGTGTATCATACTCATTGTCATAGTAATCTACATAATGAAGCTTATCATAGTTATATGGGATATGCTTACTATGCTAACTAGTAGTGATTCTATATAGCTATCTTAACCATAGTGGATACACGATTAGAACATGCTAATATGACTGATTCAAAGAGCGTGATAGTGAAAACCATTTCCCTATACTAACATGAGACTAGTAATCGTGATTGAATATCAATAAGGAACACTTTATAATCACTAATAAATGTATTGTGATTTCCTAATCATCATACATGTGTTAACTCCAGCTTAAGTAGTGTATTAGCTTTATCATGTTTAGGTTGTTGTATTCGAGTACAATATGCATGATATAGAATACTAAGATATGACAATGATAAGCTCTTATGGATATTGATACAAGTTCGCGCTGTGCTTACCTATTATGACTATGATATAAACCTTATTCAATCAATGGGACTTATTCTAGTTATGTTGCTTAATCAATGGGAAAGGTTGTTCAATAAGGATATGTGATTAAAGGTAATCAAACTAGCATCATGTTATCTATAACACTGACTAGTATCGATAAGATAAGCTTCACCATGATAGAACAATGAGATTTGAACCCTTATCAAGTTATTTCTTGATCTTGTACAAATGTTATAGTATGTATGATAAGGTTAGTAGTGCTTACATTATACATATAATCATTACTATCATATTCAGATTAGCTTAAGTTGTCAATTACAACCCTATTGATTAGAGAGAATATGCATAATCTATGTAAGGATTAGAACTAAGCTCGTATTACTATAAGCATAGAACTGGAATGATACTAGTAATGATCTTGGTCACAAGAAGCTAATAGGTCATGTATTGTAATGCTCATAGCTTGTTAGTATTGTTTGTCGTACTAGAACTACACTTGATTCTCCTTAACTCATATGACTTCATATTCATACGAGTAATCACTACCTCCTAGTGAACAAACTTGACATATATGGAGTAGTAAACCCATGTATCACTTATGGTAGAGTGTATCCATTGTATTAGTTAAGTAACCATTGCATTATTGTCATATGTTTTTTCCATATCTTATGTAGAAAGTTTTGGATTGGGTGTATAATATATACCCTGTTTCTTTTATAGGTGAAATGTGTCAGACGTATTCCCATATCTATGGGAATAAAGGATGAACATGGTCTCCTCTATATAGAAATACGAGTGGTAGATAGTAGTTCCAATGATTACAATGGTAGTAATACTAATACGTATCCATATTAATACTCACTTCATTAGCTCATCTTGGACTCTATAGCTCACACTATTCACATAAGTATCCGCATAACAAGTAAGGTAACATAACTCTATGCTCATACAATATAGGTAATCTTATATCACATTAGGGTGTAATCAACTTATATGGAATCACTTATCCTAGGTAATCACTTAAATCATATGTAACATCTAACCCTTAGCTTAGCTTGTATCACATAAGTCTAATCATAGATATGGTTGTACTTATCCTAGCTAATCACTAAAGGTTACGTACTAATATCACATTAGTCTTATCAACTTATATGGAAACACTTATCACACTAGCTAATCTACAAAGGTTAGGTACTCATATCACAAAGAGCTCTACTTTATAACATAGAGAACATACTGTAACTCATGATATGGAACCCAACATGTTACAAGGCTCATATGTGTGATGAATAAAGGTAACATCATTGATTAGGTGATCACACTGGTTGCTATGATAGAGATACATGTTGTTCCATCATTATAGTTACAACAATTGAAGAGTAATCTAATCCATGAACTGTAACCAAATATAAGGGATTACTACTAGCCCATGTTAAGTAGATACTATGATCACACTAGCTTAGAGAACCAAGGAGCTTAGCATGTAATTGATTAGGGAAAATGGTACACATCAGTTACTCTCTATGGAAACCAAAACTGTCTATGGAAACCATTGTCTTTAGCTAGATATGATCTTACATCTAATGAAGATAGGTTGTGTGTTCAAGCTATCAATACCTTATAAAGAGCTCATTTTGATGCGTACTTATTATGGAAACATCTATCCAAAAGGAATAAAGGAAAGAAGGGCCCCTATTATTTAAGGAAACCCCCCAATACAAATAGTAAGGCCTTTCCAAACCTTACTAATTAGGATGTGAGCTTTCCCATTCAAGTTAATTGGGAGGGAAATCCTCCAATCCCTTTCACCCGATCCATAACTGGAAGAATAATCATTAGGAACTAGGTTTGGAGCTTCTCTCATCCAATGATTATTTCTGGTTATTCCAAACCATAATTCTCTTAGGGAGAATCAGAGGTTCAAGTCTCCTTCCTTCCATTTCCTCTTTTTGGGGATCTTTAATTGGATATAGAAGAAATAGGGTTGGGTAGTTGAATAAGAATTCCCACCTTAAATAATATCATACGAGCCAGAAATATTAATATACGGGCGGGTCAAAATAAATGAGGTGTCTTTATCTCTACACCGACCTCTCTTCTGCGATCTCTTTACTTTATTATTTATTAAATGTTGGAAGTTGAATTGAGATCGAGGGGCCTGCCTTCTTGAAGAAGTGGTTCTAACCCTATTATTTGAGTGAGTAAGGGCCTCACTATTATTATTGAAGTCTCGTCCCTACCCCCTAGTATTTGAAACATTAGATCTACGAATTAGGAAGGTGCCCCAGAGCTAGAGGAAATGCACCAACCAAATAGGGTGCAAACCTTATGATAATAATGGAGCAATGTATAATATACGAGGGGTTCCTTTTTATCTCCCCTTAAATAATAATGGCCTAATATCCCACTCTCTCTATTATTGACAGAAAGAAGTTCAATAGTAGTTGTCTCTCCTCACTAATTTTTTATTATTATTAAGGTGGGTTGGAGTCCTTTGCCCCTTCGTTAATACATAAATAGTTTGTTTCCTGATCATATACACATTAACGATATTACCAAACCTTGTGAGTAGCATTTCCTACCTGCCGAGCCCACCTAGATGAAATAGAGAGTTTATTGAAACTAAGGAACAAAGAAGTTGCCTGAAATGAGATATGAAATAAATGAGTAAAATAGAAAGAGGAATTATTATCTATAAATAGATACCCAACCAGAACTTAGAATATTCTCCCAGATGAACTAGTGGTGGGGCAAGAGGGAGAGTTGGCCAAATTCCACATTCCTCTCATCACCACCCCCGTTTTTTGAAGCCCAACCTGCTAAATCTAGTTGGATCAAAGTACAATTATCAGAATAGTTAGGAAGGGCCTTTTCTGGCTCCAGTGAGTGTACGTAATTCTATTGCCAATAGGTATGGGTAGGGATTTCTCCACCCACCCTATTGATTTATAGGTGCTTTCCCGAGTCGATACCCTCACCCTATATCAAGAAACTCAACCCTTTATATATAAATCCAACTATTCATGGACTTTCCTAAAGGCAAGTCCAAAACTATCTTTTATTGTCGGTTAATCCACCAGAATTATTATATAGAAAATGGTCTCTATTCACTTCAAAACGTAAGGTTTCATTGGATTAATAAATCACACCCTCATGTATAGCCGGATTTCTAACCCATTCAATTAGGAGAAAGCATGCAAAGTGGGAGGTGGGTGGAATAAAGATAGCGTTGCCAAGCTCTAGTTAGTCTCGGGTAGGGGGCGTAAAAAGGACCAGACCACAAGGTTAAGGGTTAATGGATTACGAAGGTTCTCTAGTGCCACTTCCTTTCACCTTTGGAAGTGCGATGTGACTTGATAAAAAAATCATTCAGTTAAATAGACATACATCGGACTTGCCGAGGGATACCTGCAATGATCCATCGAAGTCATAGTTGCTGCAATTCCCACCTTAATATATAGAAGCTAGTTTCTCTGTGGAAATATCATAAGGGCCTTCTCACTCACTTCGTTCATTGACTGGCCTCTATGTCATGATGTCTTGGGCATGTGATCTAAAAATGAAGAAGACTTGTATTCTTGAAAATATTTGCAAGTTAATTTTATGTGTTAAAAGAAAATGGATCAACTTTGCAACACAAATTTAATAGGATTTACTCATTCAAGATGCATATAAACAACAACATAATCAATGAACAGAAAACACATAACACAACAAATGATAAAGGAGTTCACCCCTCTCTTGGGCTACATCTCCTGGTCCAACTTTCAATGGATCATTTGTATTATTTGCTCAAAGTGCTAAAAAATGTGCTTTACAATGCTCAAAATGCCAAATAGACTACTCCAATGGCTTCAGAACATCCAAAAACCCCTAGCTAGGCTTCTTCAACACCTCGTTTGGCCAAAAAATGAAGTAGATAGGATTTTTGCAAGTCTCCCCTTCAAGCTTGTTGTCTCTGCATCTACAAAACGCACCTCTCTTGGCTCAACCTAGCCCACACGCAATTTAAAGCATAAAAACTTGGCACCGGGCGCAACCGCACAACCGGTCCAAACTGTCGAACAGTTACGCGCCGGCCCTAACTACCAAGGCTCGTGGGCACATGGTCGTCACATGACCGCACGCTATACAATAAGGCTTAAGTTTTTAAAACTGTAATGTTAAACCCATGCGCATATATATGTTGGTCACATGGCATACCAAACCACACATTATTCAAATGGTTATAACATAGTTACAGTGGGTCTAACCGCCGTATCTCCGGTCGCATACAATATAACATATAACCACGAGCCGGGGCTTAGCCCCGGCTCGGTCCATGCCCAAACATACATTTAAACAATGTTAAATATAATGCAATTCATATATATAACAAGGAACATGTGTGGGCGCACTAGTTGGGCGGCCTTTCCCAAAGCTTTACCCTGCCCTGGAGGTCACGGGGTCGACTCCTGCTGAGTGCAAAGATTTTAACCAACAAATAAGTGACACGTGGCGGCCTTTGATTGAGCTACGTGTCACCATCCCATTTGCTGCCAACAAACCATGTCACATGCCAACTGTCCAATAACTATCTGCCACATCAGTGTACGGCCTGCAACGTCATCCATATGGCCTACCATGTCATTGTCCGTACGGACTGTACAGTCAGCACCCCTTTTTGGCCTATTTGCCATTTTGAACAAAATGTGATATCTCTCGCTCCCAACGTCTGTTTGAACCCAAACGAGTTGCGTTGGGTTCGCAATGATGAGGCCTACGCTCTCATTTGATTTGAAGTGATTCTGAGCACTTTGAATTTTTGAGAAAAATTTGATCCCTTGATCACACCTCCCCATTAAAAAGCTTTTAGACCTCCAAAAGACTATTTTCAGTCTATTTGAAGATGAGGGTATAGTTCCCTCTGTTACACATCAACATTACTCTCTTTGATAAGTGTCGCAAGTGTCACATGTTCCTCACAATTGTCACAAGTGTCGCATGTTGTTCACAAGTGTCACAAATGTCAAACAAAGCTTACTTCCATGATGACGACACCAAGGAGACACTTAGAATACCTCAAACACGTGATTTGGAGGAAGAGGGATGGTTAATTGAAGTCAGGTATCTCTTCCCACCTGAAAGAAAATTTCAAATTAAAGTTTTAGAAGGGAGCGCTCCCCTACATCTCCCTTGGGAGCGATGGTGCTCCCCTATAAGGTATTGGGGAGCATTATAGCACCAAACTACCCCTTTGCAGGAGTGCTATATCATTTTAGAGCACTGGCGCCCCCCTTAAGCCTACTAGGGAGTGCTATAGTGCCCTGATGCCCCTTTTGAGGGAGCGTTGTCTAATCTGGGCAACAATTGATCTGTTGAGGAGAATAAGGGGAAGATCTTTCAAGTTTGGAAGGCAGTTGCATTCAAATTCCTGGTTCAATCATGATCTTAGGAGAAGATCCCTGATCTAAGGAGGGAATTCCTCAACTTACCCTAAATATACCTCAAGAGGTTAAGCCTCTCTAAACCTATATAAAAAGGCTCTATGATGGTGGAAAGGGGGAAGAATTGCAAGAATGAAACCTATGATCTCATAGGAAACACATGGTGAACTGGAGGAGAGTAATCAGTGAAGCTGCTGTCATCCGGGTCCTGGATCTTTTGAGCAAGGGTTAGACAAAGGGGACTTGATGAAGCTGTCGCATTCACATCTACGAATGTAAGCTACTTCTGTCATTGTTCTCATTAATATGACATGCTTGGCCTGTTTATTTCTAGTTTGTGTTTGATCTTACATGAACTTGTCGCTAATAGATAGATCTATTTTCAAGCTAATATCAATAGAGTAGGAAGTGGTCGTACTATTGTTTGTCTATAGGGCTCATTGAGGAGCGAAATATTGGAGCTCAAATCGGAGCATGCAGGGACAAACACCGGTAAAAGGTACTTCTTTTCTCCTTCCTCCTCATGCATTAGTTTGTATAGATCTAAAAGGAAGTCAGTGTCCACAATAAGCGTCTTCTGTCTTAAGAGTTAAGAGTCTAGCTCTCAAGAGGAGATCTACCTGTCTGCAGGGAGATTTTCCTTCAACACCCTCACTCTTCCAACCTCAATCCACTTGGCTTTTCTTGGATTTGTACCTTTAAGACCAACTCGAAGATGCTCCACATTTCCTCATTTTGAAGTTCGCATTCTCCTGTCAAGGATGGTGTCTTCATGCAGTTCTGTAAGATATTCTGGGGAAAAATCATCTAAAGAAGGAATCTGAATATGCTCTCCTTGGTCATCAATCAATAGAGGCTCATACAATTTCAAATTCTCAGCATTAACAACTGCATACATTTTCATATAAGGAGGCAAATCTAAATGAAAGGCACTGTTACCAATCTTTTCGATAATCTTGAAAGGACCATATCGAATCGATTTCAATTTTTTACCTTCTCCTTTAAGCCTCTCCTTACTGATGTAAAGCCAAACTTCATCTCCAACTTGGAAACT